>CM034083.1:13495290-13578177 GCA_019845555.1 Aristolochia fimbriata
TATGATTGTGGAACATACCTTAGCACTGGTGTGCTGTTCTTTGGCAGCAACACCGGTGCTTTCAGTGTGGTCGCTTGGCGCTTGTGAGCTGGTGGTTTAGACTGCGTGGTTTTCAGCAGCTCATTTGGCATTTGTTTTGGACGTTGTGCAGCTTTGATATCTTGGGCATGGTTAGGCCAAGACAACACTTTGACTGTTGGTCGCGTTGTCAGGTAAAACTTGGCGTCAGCGAACGAAGCTTCTTCTTTGGTGAATGGACTCTCGTCAACGTACACCGTCTTTTGCTCACCATCTTTTCAGTACATAAAGCACTGGTGCAGTGTTGATGGAACGACACCGTTCGCATGGAGCCACAGTCAACCCTGGAGCAAGTTATACGTTGTCCAGGACTTGATGACCTGAAGACGCATGTCAACTACCATCTCTCCGATTTGGAGCTCAAGCTGGATCATTCCGAGCGTCTGTTGGCCTTCCATGTTGAAACCTTGCATGAGCAGCGAGCTTGTAGACAGGTCTCCGGTAGAGATGCCGACTTCCTTCATCGTTCGGATTGGCTGGATGTTGACTGGAAAACTGCAATCGATGAGTATGCACTTGACCAGGTGGTCCTTGATAAAACCTAACACGTACGTGGCCGGTTATGAGTCTTTGCCTCAATTGAGCATCTTCCTCTCGGAAAGTGATGCACGGTGGGCAGGAGACCGGCCTTCGGCGGGTCGTTCTTCCTCATGAGTAGTTGCTCTAATTTTTGCTTGGAGCTTTTCTATTTTGTTGAGGGTCTTAATCAGAGTCTGCCGAGATCAAATAGGCAGGTCCAAGTCATCCACAAGGTCATTCAAGGGAGAAATTTGCTTTAACGATGTATCGAGGTCGTCACACTCAACTACTGGCATTTTGCCTTATCTTCTTTGCTGGTCTGTCCGGTAGGGGACGTCGACGAGCAGGTGGCCACCATTGCAGGAGGTGGCGTGAGGAAGTCTTTGGGGAAGAACTCCGCCATTGTGACAGGTCTTCTTTTCCTATTGTACACCTTGGACATTTGTCCCTGGAGTTTTATTGCTGTGCTTCATGGCTCTTTTCTTTTACGGTTTAGACTCTTGGATCGGCTTCTTCCGTCGAGTGACTAGAATCCACCCCTCTTCGTCCGCTTTAGCCGCTTCTCGGGGTGACGGCACAGGAGCCTTTTTCACTGGTAATTTGTTGTAGAGGCTAGACTTGGGACGGTACTCCCTTTGCATGCCTCGAGGCCCTTTGGATCTGGATTTGGAGTTAGATCCGGCCTTGACAAATATGGAGTTTACTGAAGCAATATTCTCCATTCTGTCGATTATAATGTAATCGTTCGTCGTGAGCTCCAGAATTTTGTCCTTTAGAACAAAGCACTTCTCAGCTGAATGTCCGAGTAAGCGATGATACTTACAGAAGTTCGGCTCCTTTGATTTCGTCAAGTCGCCTAGTCTTTTAACTTGTGGTAAGTGGAGCAAGTCAGCTTCGAGCATGACTGGCACGTTGGCGTCTGCGAAGGGGTAAGTCTTTGACTGTTTCTCCTTCAACGTCTACCTCTGGAAGTTGGGCCCGGAGGGTGATCGTGGGGCATAATTCATATTTTGTTTGCTCCCCACCTTGATCGTTGTAAGCTTTTAGTTTCATAGGAGCCTTTTTCCTTTTCTTTTGGCTCCTTTACGACAACTTTCACCTTTTTGTGGTGATCGGGAATTAGAGTGGCGAGGTCGCCTGCGTGATCAATGACGACTTCCATCTCGTGAGCTTCAGTTGCGAGCTCTTGGAAATCGGCCAATTTCTTCCCCTTCAGGAAGTAGAGAAGACAGCATGACATACCGTGAACGCACATGTCGATCTCTACTTCGAGGGACAAGTTGGTTCTCTCTGTGCAGTTGAGGCTGAGATTCCTCCACCGATTTATGTACCTTTTCGCCTTTCTTCTATCGAAGATTGGCCATCTCAGCTAACATTACGGTGCACCAGGTTCTATAGAACTGGCTGAGGAACTCATTTTCAAGCTGCTCCCAACTGTCTATCGATTCCTGTTGTAGTTCAATGTACTAATCGAAGGCGTTTCCCTTCAGTGAATGACCGAACTGCTTGACTAGTAGGTCGTCGTCAGTACCAGCGTTGTTGTAGGTTTCGATAAAGTGGGCGACGTGCTGCATCGAATGCCCATCACCATTGAATTGTTGGAATTTGGGCTGATGGTACCCGAATGGAATCGAAAGATTTTGAAAGCGTTGGGTGTAAGGTCTCTGGTAGGAGACAGATTTTCTCTCGCCAGAGCTGCTATGGCGCGGTTGATCATATCATTCAACGCGTCAAGCGTGAGGGAGGCCGGTTCCTCCTCATCCTACGACGTTTAAATAGTCATTAGAGCCACCGCCTGCTCATTTTGAGCAGGCTCCTCTCAGCAGGGCTCAATCGAAGCGCTAGTTGTCCCCCTGTTCGGTCGACCTCTTGAGAGATGTCGCCAACATTGGTCGTGAAAGCTTCTAATCTCTCCATCATTTGTGCGATCTGGACGTCACGAGCCATGATTTGAGCATCCTTGGCGCGGATTCTCTCATCTTGTTCTTTTAGTGCTGCTTGCATTACCGCAAGCTGCTCTTTGACCGTTTTGGCCGAAGTTGCCATAGCGGCAACTTTGATGGTGGGCGTGGAAGGAGATGCCCCCGTCGTGAATCGGGGTGGCGACATTTTTACCGGTGAACCCTGTTGGTGAGAAAGAATCCGGTGTAGTTTGGCGCAGCGAGGCCGCAGTAGGTGATCGAGTTGGAGAGTCAACCACCAGGGTGTTTTGGAGAATTGTCGCCTTGATAGGCGACCAACTCGATGGAGTGGCCGCAAGTGTACTCTGGCGAGAGTTGATTGGCGACCGGGCCAGAGGTTTGGCTGTTGGCGTCGGTCGATGAGGTGATTCAGCCGCGACAGTGAGCGTGGCCAGGAGTCCTTTAGAGACAGTCACCATGGGTGACTGGCCTTTGGCCGTTGTTCTGGGTAAAGCCAGAACTAGTGCTTTATCCCTCCTCATGGAGGAGGAAGGAGTTGCATGCTTGTCATAACGTTGGATCAGAGCACGCACAAAGGGGGTTCTTTGCGACGATAGCGACTGGGTTGGACTGGCCATCGGACTGTGTGCCAGTGGTGTGGTCGGACTAGCCACCGGGCTGTGTGCCGCCGTCGTGTGGTGGCGATAGTCAGGTAAGTCGGCTTAGTTTCCACCGGAATTAACCTGACCGATGTTGCTGCAACTTGTTTGGCAGGGCTGCGGTAGTCTGAGGTTGGAACACGGTGCTCGGGCAACGTGTATCCTTCACGAAGGGAGCCTATCCTGCGGACAAGCTCTTGGCTAACGGCCTTGTCATTGGGCCAGTGGCTGGTAGTGGAGAGGTCAGCGCGTAAATGTTGGCAGTAGAGCCAACCATCAATCTGCAAACTCTAATTGTTGAGATTAAGCTTGCGCCCGCAGCAGGGCGCAAATAGGCAGAACTCGAGCCAGCAGTTGGTTTGCCAGTGTTGTTGTTGTTGTTGTCGTTGTTTTCGTTGTTCTTGTGGCTGACCATTCGATTGGATTTTGGGGGGTTTTTTTAATCGGAGAAGGAGATGAGAGGTAGGAGATGTTCCATCGGGTATGCCAAATCTGTTTCGGCAGAGAACCTCTAGTATGTAAAAAGTGGCAATTAATTGATTAATTCGACTGAAATATAGAGAAATTTATAATTTGTGTTTGGGATTTGGGAAATTTTGCGAGCACGATCTCCTAGCTTTACTCTGATTCGATCTCAGATGTAGTTGATGGTGAAGTCACTGCTTTTTGCAATTTGATGACGAATTTCGAGTGTCTGAGCGAGTGTGCACGAACAACAACGGGTGTAGTCTGCTGGACGGAAGTGTTTGTGTTTAGTGTATTAGGCGTATTGACGTCACCGGTGAACGTGTAGAGCTTCTTCAGTAGATTGTGTGAATTATGACGAACTGAAGAATTTTTGAACTTTGGGCTCAAGAAAGTTTCTGAGTCGGGTGATTTTGAGTGAAAATTTGTGAGTCTTTTCCCCGTCTGAGCCCTTTCGCGTTCAGTCTCTGGCTATTTGTAGCCTGTGGTTGAGTTGTTTGTTGGAGCTTGATCCTCAAAAAGAGGATCTCAATTGATTTCTTCTGCTTCTGTTGGAGTGGGAGAGGAGCGGGGAGCTCCCTATTTTTCCTTTCTCAATCCTTAAGAGGAGGGAAGACTTCTCTTTTTTCCTTCCCTATAGTTGAGGGATCGACCGGACTTGGTCGATTGAAGTTTTCTGGCGTGGCTTGCCTTTTTAGCTGGCTGCCAAGTAACTTGAGAAGCCGACATGGCTTTAATTTTGGCTGGCTGCCAATTGATTTGAGGAATTGGCTTGGCTGGATGTCAGGCCCACTGGTGGGCTGTTTTGATGAAGTTGATGAGTGGATTGTAGAAAAGTCCACGGTGTACACGAAGTAGGCCTTCGGATAGTTTATTGGGTGGATCATTGCATGGGTTTATCAAAAATGGGCCGCATCGGATTTTGACGCCTACAATAGTATGTTATTGACTATTAATTAATATGTTATACCAACTTCATATAGTCAAACACCCCTCAACCATGTGAAATTATACCACTGACTAGTGTGTTATGCAGAACGAGAAAGTAGGTTATGCATAACATAATAGTATGTTATAGACCATTAACTAAGATATTATGTTAACTTTGCAGGGCCAAACCGGTTCAATGGTTAAAATGAAAGGCATTTTCATTCCTATATCAATGAGTTGATATGTTGTCAACATGTATCGATAGTTCGACATTTAAGCAATAATGAGTTCATGAGTCATAATTCTCCCTTATTTTTAATTTCTACAGTAGCAGAGAAATTTTTCCTCCTTTTGCCCCCATTAATGGAGGGCGTGTGTGTCCCACATAGCCCCACACGCTGCCATGTAGCAGCTGCTGATTCACAGGTACAGCCTATGTGGTGTATATGGCTACTATAGATCTGAACCCCCTATATATGAATGCGTACTTAGGATTGTAACTCTTCTATTAATCTTCCTAAGTAGCCAATTACATCATAACATAATCCAATGCTATGCTATATTAATATTAATGTTCTTCTTGGCTTGTGACTAAGACCACATAACATTCTTAATAAAAGGTGCAAGTATGTGATTGGAGCAACAACTAGTGGTGGGCCGGTCAAGGTTTGGTTCGCCCTATCTATATATGCTTAAACGCCAAGAAAATCTCCCATCGCTGCAACATCCTTAATTCTTCCCAACTCTCCTCAATTTGAGCAACCCAATGAATTGCTTACTACTTCTGAAAACTTTTCATGAAAGATAGCGGGGTTTTGATTCCTGAAGCGGTTCAAACCTAGGCCAAACCGGTCCAAATAATTTTTTTTTAAATAGTTTTTGAGTATTGCTTGATAAATAAAAAAAATCTATCATGCTGTATGCACCAAAATGTGCATGGCCCACATTCGACAGATCCAGGAGTCCAACGACCCAGTAAACAAAGTTCGTGGACAGGCCGCGACAATTCTCGAAGTAATTCGACGTAGCCCACCGCCAGGATCCCGTTTCGTCGCGTTGTTAACACGGTGAGTCATCTCACCGCATCATAGACTCAGTGAATCATCGTCTAGTCAGCAACAACTTCGGTGAGTCATCGCCACATCAGCATGAGTCAGCATACAGTCAGCCAATTCAAGCGAGAAGATAAAATCTGCGGAAAGATGTTGCGATCCTCATTTAAGGGATCTCAGCGGGGAGCTCCTGGTCTCCCCCCTCCCCTCTTCCCCTCAACTTCCACGAGCAGAAAGGGGATCGTGACCCCCTTTTCAGGCAACGCCTCTCACAGACAGGCTACAAAAGGCTAGAAGCATTCTGTTCAAAGGGTTGGAAAAACTTTCATCCCTACGGTTGGAAAAAATCAAATTCGAGAGCTCTTGCTGAGAAAATACTTCACACACAGAAGTTCTTTCTCTCTCGAACGGAGGTCTAAAAATCCCTTCACCGAGAAGAAACTCCATGCACAGAAGCTCTCTCAAACCAGAGAAGTTCAGCAACTCGCAGTGCGTCGTCCAACAGTTCAGCCGGAGCAGCTCTACACGTTCGCCGGCAACGTCACAAGTCGACACACGCGGAACACAAATACTTCCACCCGACCGACAAAAGCCACACCAGATCGTGCACACTCGTTCCCAGAACTCAACTTCGACGTTCTCGCCAAAAGCCGAAACTTCGAAAAATTTACACGGAAATCGAATCAGAGGGATATTAGGAGAGTGGACTCACATTCCTTGATACAAAACACACCCTATAACACAAATTATTCTAAAGTAATTGAAAACTTCTCTCGGTCGCACCTCTTCGCGGACCGGTGGATTTTCGGTGAAACAGATTTGACACGCCCGGTGGGACATTTCCTACCTCTCATCTCCTTCTCCGTCCAACCAAAAAAAAAAATCCCCAACCTCAGCCATGGCCAGCAACGCCAACAACGGCAACAACAACAACAACGACAACAGGGGTAAGCAAACTGCCTACTCGAGCTCTGCTCACCCGCTCTCTGCAGCGACCGCAAGCTCAACCGCAGGAGCTCGCGGACCATCTGCCGACCTCCGTGCTCCTACCTCTCCATCTCCGGCCATTGGCCCAATTACAAGGGCCTTGGCCAGGAGTTTGTCCACTGGAGAGGCTCCTTTAATGCTAGATATGCGTCGTCCGAGTGCAGTCTACCAACCACAGGCTACCGCGGCCTCTACCAAAAAGGTCGTCGCACCGGTCAGAATGATCCCGGCAGCAAATAGGCCGACCTACCCGCCCGTCGACACCGCACCAGCGGCGCACAGTCCGGTGGTCAGTCCAACCCAATCGCCACCATCGCAAAGGAGCTCCGTCGTCTCTGCTTTGGTCCAGCGGTACGAACAACAGGGGGGGAAAAACTCCTCCTCCGCGGCCAGAATGAGTTCGCCATCGGCCTCCTCCGTACAGAGAGCGACGGCCGAAGACAAATCTCCAATCGTGACAATCTCTCACGATCTCTTAGCCGCGCTTACTTCATCAGCCGGCTCACCACCCATTCGTTCGCCTCGTCGACAGACACTGGCGACCTCCCCAGCTGCGCTATCACCCATTCCGCATAGTCGCATCTCAGCGGGGGCTGTCTCCGCAAGCCAGTCGCCCACAACTTCTCCACACCCGAAAACACCGACGACCGTCTCCCCAATGCGGTCACCGGCAAAATATTCTCCACCGATCTGCGTCGGGGAACAGCTCCGTCGGCGCCGACCGTCAAAATGGCCACAATGGCGGCGTCGGTCAAAACAATCGAAGAGCAGTTTGCCAAAATGCAAGCTGCATTTAAAGAAAGAAGCGAACAACAACTGCGCATCAAAGGCGTGCAACTCGCAGCTCATTCTGTTGTGAAGTTGAGGAAGAAGAGGGGAGGAGAGAGACCAGGATCGTGGCCCCTCTTTCTCTCTCTCGGTTAAAGACTAAGTGAGGAGCTGATGATGCGTGCGGACGGGTGCTGACTCAACAATTTCCGCTGACGAGGGTGTCGACTGTGCTGCTGACGAGGCACTACAATTGGTCAAGCAATTCGGCCGATCCTTGAAAGGCAACGCCTTCGATTGGTATATCGAATTGCCGCAGGAATCAATCAATAGCTGGGAACAATTGGAGCGAGAATTCCTCAGCCGATTTTACAGCACTCGACGCACCGTCACTTTGGTCGAGATAGCCAATCTAAAGCAGAAGAAGGACGAGAAGGTCGTCGACTACATTAACCGGTGGAGGAACCTGAGCCTCAATTGCAAAGAGAGATCAAATCTATCTCTCGAAGCCGAAATCGAAATGTGCTCGCGAGGGATGCAATGGGAGCTCCTGCGCTACATTCGAAGTCGAAGGCCAACTGACTTTCAAGAGCTCGCGACAGAGGCTCACAACATGGAGAACCTCATGGAGGAGCGAGGGGAAGAAGTTACGTCGTTTTCCGATCCTCGCGAGAAAGAAGAGGCAGTCGTGACCGCGCCAAAAGAAACAAAGGAGAAAACAAAATCCTCCTTCACGACAAATACTTTCGAGCCTATTAAGGTCGGAAGTAAGGTCAATGCAACCTACCTCCCACGACAACTGACCGGAACCCACCGAAAGTTATCTCTCGAGGAACGACAAGCAAAGACATATCCCTTTGCCGACGCAGACGTTCCTATCATGCTTGACCAACTCCTTGACAACCATCTACTCAAATTGCCAGAAGTCAAAAGACCCGGCGACTTGTCTAGGAGCAAAGATCCAAAATTCTGCAAGTACCATCGCTTGGTCGGGCATCCGACCGAGAAGTGCTTTGATTTGAAGGATCGGATCATGGAGCTCGCGGCTCAAGGCTGCATTGAAATTGAAGGAGCCAAAAACACGGCCTCCTCATATATCTTCTCCACTCAAGCCGAGTCAAACCGGAAAACTCGGCCAAATAAACAGCGGGTCGCAAGAAAGGAGTACCGTCCAAAATTTGGTCCCTCCAACCGACCGCACAATCACAAACGACCACCGGCTAAGGTCGCACCAAAACTGGCACCCCACGAAGAAGCTGCAGACGACGCAGAGGGGTGGATCCTGGTCACCCGGAGAAAGAAGCCTATTCGAGAAATCGAACCGGCACCGGCGAACACCAGAACCATGGCGAAGCGGCCAAACAAAAAAGCCGCGAAGCGCCAAAAGAAAACTCCCAGGACCAACGTCCAGGGGGCAAACAAGAAGAAGAGGAGACCCGTCACTTTGGCGGAGTTCTTCCCAAAGGAGTTTTTTTCGTGCCTCCAGCAATGGTGGCAACCTGTTCGATAGCTCCTCCCCGAACCAGCAGCAGCCAAAGACAAAGGCAAACGACCGGTCGTCAAATGCGACGACCTCGAGACGTCATTGAAGCAAATCTCATCACTCAACGAGATAGAAGACGACCTCGACTTGGCCATTCAGTCAAGACAAGCCTTAATTCGAGTCTTCGACAAACTAAAGGAACTCCAAGCCGAAGTCGAGAGGCTCCTCATGAGAAAGCATGACCTGCCGAAGGTCGGGTTAACTCCACCCTACCGAAAGGAGGAAGAAGATGCACAATCCTCCCCGCAGCCGGTAAAGTCAGAAGGGGCATTCGTCGTCTCCTGCCCACCGCGCATTGTGTTCCGAGAGAAGGATGCACAACTGGGGGCATGACCTCCTCCTCCGCGACCAGCCAAACTGCTGGCCGCGACCAAAACAGGTGCCCGGCGACCGAGCTGAGCACCCTTCGAAGCTCCACGACCAGCCAAACTGCTGGCCGCGACCAAAACAGGTGCTTGACGACTGAGTCGAGCACCCTTCGAAGCTCCGCAACCAGCCAAACTGCTGGTCGTAATCAAAACCGAGTCGAACACAACTCAAAGCTTCGCGATCAACAGCAAAGTCGGTCGCGACCCAAAACAAGTGCTCGGCGACAGAGCTGAGCACAATTTAAAGCTTCGCGACCAGCAACATAGCCGACCGCGATCGAAACAAGTGTCCGGTGACCGAGCCGAGCACACTTCAAAATCAGCGCCCACCAACAAAACGGACGCGAAGAAAAACAATACAGAGGCACTACCCGACGACCGAGCCAGATGCTGTACTACAAACTCCTGCGGTCGGCGCCCGAGCCGGATGCAGCCAACAGAACAAGGTACGCATTCTATCTTCTCAAAAAAAAAAAAAAAAAAAAAGGCTGCGACAATAAGAAGCCGTCGCCGAACAAAAAGCTGCGACAAAAAGAAGCAGTCGCAAAAGAAAAGAAGTGGTCGACGACCAAACCAGAGTTGACCACTCAGCAGCTCGCACCCGACGACCGAGCCGGGTGCACCAACGCAGGAATTCAGCCCCCTAGAGACCCAACCGAGCTCAGCCGAACCAAAACCTCGACACTCGGTGGCCAAAACAGAAGTCAGCCTCCTGTTAGTCTCCTGGCAACTAAGCCGAGCTCAGCCGAACCAAAGCCTCGGCACTCGGTGACCAAAACAGATGTCAAACCTCCCGAGCCGGGCAAGTTTAAAACGAAAACTGCAGCACCCGACGACCGAGCCGGACGCAGCCAACATACCAGGTACGTAACTCGTTTCTGGACAAAAAAAGCAGCGACAAAAAGAAGCAGTCGCTAAACAAGAAAAAGGCCGCGACAAAAAGAAGCCGTCGCTCAAAAAATAAAGAGCTACGACAAAAAGAAGCAGTCGTAACAAAAAAAATGGGAAAGGGGCAACACAACTCGCACCCGGCGACCCTTGCCGGCTGCGACCTCAACAACTACTCGCACCCGGCGACCCTTGCCGGCTGCAACTTCGCATTGGCAATCAACTTTGGCCTACTGCGACCCGACCGCTAATTGCACTCGGCATCCAAAACAGGTGTGCTAGCGCAGACAGACTGTCTCCTGGCAACCAAGCCGGATCGACCCGAATGAATTTCAGCACCTGGCGACAGAGCCAGCCGCGACCCCAAGTCAATTCCAGCACTTAGCCACTGAGCCAGACACCTCAAAATTACAAGGTGTGGCACAAAAGCTGACGGTTTTCCATTCAAACAAATTGGCGAACACTTAGAGTGCAAGAAAAAAAAAAAGGGGACAACTTGTGAAAAAAAGAGAGAGAGAGGACAATTCGTGAAAAAAAAAAGAGAGAAGATGAGAGACTGAGGGAGGAGTTGAAAATGAGAGGAGAGAAAAAGAAGAAGAAAGAGGGAAGAAGAGAAGAAAAAAAAAGAGAGTGGGGTCGACCTCGGGCTGACTCAAATTTAATTCGAGACTGCCGGGAGAGAAGAAATTAATGCAATACCTCAAAATTGTGATTCGCAGAAGATTTCTGACGCAAGCCGAGAAGATTGCAAAGTCAAAACACAGAGGGCAACAGGCAGACTGTCTCTCAGGTCACAATTGCAAACAGTCTCTCTGACCTAAATTCGCAGACTCAATCTCTCCAAATTCTCAGACTAGCAGAAATTCAGTTTCAGTCAACTTAGTCGCAAGAGTCGCAGTCTCCCCAATAAGGTTTGAGGCTGGTGGTTTTAAAGGAAGTTAAGTACCCTCCCTTAACTTAAGGGTTCGATTAACCTTCTTTAGAGGAGCTTATCAAGGAGACTCCCAAATTCAAATTCAAACTCTCGGATTGGGAAATCCGCGAATAAAGCTCTAATTAGAAGAGTGGGGCCCACCTTCTTTAAACTCGCGACCTCGGCTCCCTCCTTCCTCTTCCTTTCTCCTTTCCTCCTTCTTCCGCTCTCGTTTCCGCCCTCCCCCCCCTTTTTTCCTTCTCCCCCCGTGTCTCTCGTTCTCCTCCTCTCCCTCCGGCGCCGGCTCCCCCTCTCCCGCCCGCGGCCTCGGCTCCCCTCGTGTCTCCCGTTCTCCTCCTCTCCCTCCCGGCTCCCCCGTGTTCTCCTCCTCTCCTCCTTTCCCCCCTCTCCCCCTTCCGGCTCCCCTCTCTCGCTCTCAGACTTGGTTCCTCTCCTTTCCCCTCAGCCTCGGCTCTCTCTCTCTCCCTCGTCTCTCTCGGTCGGTTCCCCCTCTTTCCGGCTGGCCTGGGCTCCCCCTCTCTCCTTCCCTTCAATTTCTCTCCCCTTCTCCGCCCCCTCCTCCCCTCGCTCTCGGCTTGGTTCCCTCTCACTTTCCCCTCCGCCTCAACTCCTCTCTCTCGCGACTCAGCGGTTCCCCCTCTTCCGCAGCTGGCCTCGACTCCCCCTCTCTCCCTTCCACTTCAATTCCTCTCCCCTTCTCTCCTTTCCGCGGCCCTCCCCTGTCCACCTCGGCTCCCGTCCCACCGGCCTGTTTCGTTCTACGGTGGTCGACGTTCTGCCTCGATCTATTCTTTCTTTCCCTTTCAGCAGCAGTAGCTCGACAATTGTCTAAGAGGGATCCAGTCACAAGTTTCAGAATAGAGTCCCAGTGAAATTCTGCACAGAGGTTTGATCAAGAATAGCGTCGAGTTGTTAACAGTAAGGGTGGACCCACCACTTCAAATCCGTCTCAAACTACTCAAGCTCGATTACAAGCCACGGCGAGTTTTGGAGAAGGAAGGAAACGTCTACCACCGAAGAAGCTCCTGAACAACGAATCCATCACACAAAATAATAAAAAAAAAAGTCTAAGTCGGCAGTAGGTGGGGCCCACACAGTTGCATCCCCTCCTCCCCTGCGCGGGAGCAGTTCTGCCGAAGCCGGAGCAACTCCGCCGTTGCAGGAGCTCACCGCTGAGTCATCGCCAAATAGGCCGGGGCCCACGGTGCTGCCTCCCCTGCGCGGGAACAGTTCTGTCGAAATCGGAGCAACTCCGCTGCCGCAGGAGCTTGCCACAGAGTCAGCGCCACATAGGCCGGGGCCCACGGCGCTGCCTCCCCTTCTGCCGAAACTGGAACAATTTTGCCAAAGTCATTCTCCTTTCCTCCCCCCCTGCGCGGGAGCAGTTCTGTCGAAGCCGGAGCAACTCCACCGTCGCAGGAGCTCGCCGCTGAGTCAGCTCCACACAAGGCGGGGCCCACGTCGCTGCCTCCCTTCCTCCCCTGCGCGGGAGCAGTTCTGCCGAGGCCGGAGCAACTCCGACGCCGCAGGAGGTCGTTGCTGAGTCAGCGCCACACAGTCTCCCCTCCTCCAGCATAGAACCAGTCCTGCCGAAATTGAATTTCACTAGATGGTTCAGCGCCATACGGTGTAGAATTCACTGCGTAGTCTCCTTCTTCTCGGCGCGTCACTGTTATTCAAACCCGGGCGACATCTCTGCTTAGGTATTCATCATCTTTCCATACCATACGTACTCCACATGTACGTGCATACAAAAAAAAATCGAAAAAAGCAAACAGTTCTAAAACAGCAAGAGAGCCAAAAAAAAGAAGAAAGAAAAGAAAAGAATGAAAAAAAAAAAAATACGTACAAGGTGTACAGAAAATATACACTGTCCTAAAAAAGCAAGAGGACAGAAAAGCATACGTACACAAAAGATAAATGATCCTAAAAGAGTAAGAGGATCAACAAAAAAAAAAAAAAAAAAAAAAAGGTGTGTGTGCGTTGCGTTCATTCATCTTCACATTCGAAACTTGTTCGTTCCTCCCGAACGAACAAGTCTCGAAGGGGGCAATCTGTATGCACCAAAATGTGCATGACCCACATTCGACAGATCTAGGAGTCCAACTACCTAGTAAACAAAGTTTGTGGACAGGCCGCGACAATTCTTGAAGTAATTCGACGTAGCCCACCGCCAGGATCCCGTTTCGTCGCGTTGTTAACACGGTGAGTCATCTCGCCGCATCATAGACTCAGTGAATCATCGTCTAGTCAGCAACAACTCGATGAGTCATCACCACATCAGCATGAGTCAGCATACAGTCAGCCAATTCAAACGAGAAGATAAAATCTCTGGAAAGATGTTGCGATCCTCATTTAAGGGATCTCAACGGGGAGCTCCTGGTCTCCCTCCTCCCCTCTTCCCCCTCAACTTCACGAGCAGAAAGGGGATCGTGACCCCCTTTCACAGGCAACGTCTCTCACAGACAGGCTACAAAAGGCCAGAAGCATTCTGTTCAAAGGGTTGGAAAAACTTCCATCCCTACGGTTGGAAAAAATCAAATTCGAGAGCTCTTGCTGAGAAAATACTTCACACACAGAAGTTCTTTCTCTCTCGAACGGAGGTCTAAAAATCCCTTCACCGAGAAGAAACTCCACGCACAGAAGCTCTCTCAAACCAGTGAAGTTCAGCAACTCGCAGTGCGTCGTCCAACAGTTCAACCGGAGCAGCTCTACACGTTCGGCGGCAACGTCACAAGTTGACACACGCGGAACACAAATACTTCCGCCCGACCGACAAAAGTCATACCATATCGTGCACACTCGTTCCCAGAACTCAACTTCGACGTTCTCGCCAAAAGCCGAAACTTCGACAAATTCACACGGAGATCGAATCAGAAGGTTATTAGGAGAGTGGACTCACATTCCTTAATACAAAACACACCCTGTAACACAAATTATTCTAAATTAATTGAAAACTTCTCTCGGTCGCGCCTCTTCGCAGACCGGCGGATTTTCGGTGAAACACATGCCCTTTACTATTTTAATTCTAAACTTATATCCGAGTATAAATTAAAATGTCCACTTGGATTTGGAAAGGTAATATATTTTCTTACTAAATTAAGTACATAAATATAGATTTAACTAATAATAATTTCAATTATGTATTATTAATTAATCTAAAATAGAAAAATATTTTTAAAACTAATTAACAGTGTTTTAAAAACCGCATCGAACCGGCCGATCTGACCCGATTGAACCAGAATCCAAGGCCAATTCGATTCTTATTGACTCGGCCTGGATCACTCTAATTAGCATTATTTTTGTCTTTTTTACTATTGAAATATTAAGAAAAAGTAAAATATTGAGTATAATATTCAATGGTTGAACCATTGGTCCTACCCCTGGTTTGATGGCCAGTTCGGTTTTTAAAACACTGCTAATTAGATTCCCATACTTCTTAAAATTTTTATTAAAAAGTAATTTTAAATGAAAATAAAAATTTCAACGTGACTAAAGTTTAAATGTAAAACTCTCAATGACTCAAAAACTTTTTAGTATACCAAAATTTAAATGATTCTTACAAATTAAAATCTATTTTAGCAAGAAATTATTATTATTCAACTAATATTAAAATATTAAAATATTAAATTGATATTAAATTCTTTTCTATGTTTTTCATATGTATTTAAGAGTTTACATTAATAGTGATGTAGAAAATCATTAACTAAAACTAAATCATAACAATAACAATAATAATAATAATAATAATATTATTATTATTATTCTTATTATTTAAAAAAATATTATAAAAAGAAGAAAATAACTAGTATTTTAATAATATATAATAAATTATATTTATATTAAACTTATTCTTTTCCTGTGCATCGCACAGGGTTTATGCTAGTATTATTGAACTCAAACACAAACTTGATTGAATTTGAGGGCGGGACTTTTAGGTTTATTTTGGAGTAAACCAAATATCTGGTATTAGAGTATATTTTCAATTCTGGCATGCATGCATGAATGGAACTTAATTTATGTCAATATGAATTAATTGTGAGTCTTGAAATGGATCTTAAGGTAATTAAAAGTGTAGATTAATTTCCTCAATTTCACCATATAACATAATACATCATTATTTATAGATTAATGCTATAAAAGATGAATTTTTGTCTTTCAAAATTTTTAAGAACCCTATTTTCCATTATAAATGAGTGACGGCTAAGAAATTGATCAAGGAAAAACTCAATTAACTATTAAATTTAAGAAAGCAAAAGAACAATTAATTAAGATAAAAAAGCAATCTATTACTTTTCATAGCTCTGCTTTGCTTAAGTAATTATCAGATGAATAACATATATTTTATTCCATCTACATCAGCTAATCAGTAGTGAAAAAAAGAAAAAATAATCTTCAAAGTGTTATTGATCAGCATTTGCAGTGACAGTAGTGGTGCCCTCCGAGAATTTTGCAGCGGCTGCTGGTATAGTCACGGCACGGGGAGCAGAAGTTTATGCACTGCGAGTCCTCGCAATTTGGCATGTGATGATCTTGGCAGCACTTGGAGTCTTCGTCTAAATTGATCAGGAAGTCATTCCCTGCACACAGGTAAAAATAAATCGATCAAAAGATGAATTGAAAGCAATCAAGAATTCCATCTGTTGCCATATAATAACTATATATATATAGTTGATAGGAATCAAAAGCAAGAAGAGAGGAAGAACTCTTACTTGCTGCTGCCCCGGCTAGCATTACCATCAAGAAAGTGGCGACGACCATGGAAACGCTAACTTTACCCATATATACTTCTCTTTTGGCTTCTTCTCTTGTCTTCTCTATTCAGGATTGGGTAACTGTATCAAAGACATATATATACATATGTGTGCTGGCTATATATAGGCATTGTCATTGAGTTCCTATTCCCAATCAGCTAGGATTCTAAATCTTTCACATATGGAATGATAAACATATATATATAACTATATCACGGAAACTAGCCGGAACTAATGGCTACAGAATCTTAATTTTCAGAGATGCTTCCCACAAGAGTACGTACTAGGACGATGTAATTAAGATTCCAAATATATAAAGAAGAATATAAATTTTTGACTGACTTTTTTTTTTTTTTTTTTTTTTTTCCGGAGTATTTGCTCTCATGATTCATCTGAAAAATATTCAAAAATCTTGATAATTAAGGTAGATAACTCTTCATGAAAGAAACCTCATTTGAATGCATGAGCCGCAACTATATATGTAAGTGTAGCTATATATATATATATTTAAACAAATTAATTATTGTACATATATATATGAACTGGTTTCAACTTGTAATCAATTTAGAGAGAATTTAAATTAGGAAAAATTGATTTTCTTCTTCACATGCTAAAAATCTTTAATCGACCCAGTAGTCTTGTACATGTGATTAACCATTACGATGATCTCGTCCCTGTTTATGTGAAGGGTAATTAATCATTCCAAATATGAAAGATATAGAATCAGCGATTTAGGATTGTAGTTCAATATTGGCAATGCCTATATAACACTACTCATGTCTTCGATGCAATTACAGCCCAGAAATCTAAACAGAGAAGAAGAAAATTAAGGAGAAGTAACCAAACGAGAAGTATGGGTAAAGTTAGCGTCACCATGGTCGCCACCTTCCTGATGGTCATGCTTGCTGTGGCAACAGCAAGTAAGAGTTTTTCGTCTTAATTATCTCGTTTTTGGTTCTTACTATACCAGCTTGCTAAGAATATTTTGTTGCTTCCTTCGATCTGGTTAATT
The DNA here is from genome assembly GCA_019845555.1 of Aristolochia fimbriata. Classification (NCBI taxonomy): domain Eukaryota; kingdom Viridiplantae; phylum Streptophyta; class Magnoliopsida; order Piperales; family Aristolochiaceae; genus Aristolochia; species Aristolochia fimbriata. Next base: position 13,512,149 of record CM034083.1, read on the forward strand.
TGATGAGAATTCTCTATGAATTGCAGGGAATGAGTTGGTGATCAATTTAGACGAAGACTCCAAGTGCTGCCAAGATCATCACATGACAAACTGCGTGGACTCTGCATGCATAAACTTCTGCTCCCCATGTCGTGACTATACCAGCAGCCATTGCAAAATCCTTGGCGGACTCCATTACTGTCACTGCAAATGCTGAAATTACTAGCTAGTATATATCTCAAGAGATTTATATTATACAAATTAGTTAATTAATGTCATAGATGGAATAAATATTACATGTTTTTCACCAGAGTAGACAGAGGAGTACTGTTATCAAGAGTACCAGATCAATATTGTTTGTTTGACCTAATTTGAGGTTTTATTTTAATGATAGTTAATTTAATTTTTCCATTAATGTTTCAGTGAAGTTATTCATCTATTTTATTGTCCATAAATATTAGACAAAGGTCTGTTGTTATAGCGTAATCTTTAATTTTTTTTTTGGGGGTAATCCGAAAGTTGTCCATATATTAATTACAAACGAAGTTAATTTGGAAGACTCGTTCATTTTCAAATAATGCAACAATTAACTTATTTCAGTAAATCCAAATATCCGCCTTAATCAGAATTAGATTTTGGATTCATACAATTTATTTGACAGCTATCTCTTTAGGTATAGGGGAGACCTTTCTTTACTTTTTTTTTTTTTTACTTATTTGCATTTTAATATTTTAATTAGTGTTTTAAAAAACGAACCGAACCGGGCGGTCCGACCGGTTGAACCAGAATCGGAGGACAATATGGTTCTTATTGACTCGCCCGGTTCACTATAATCAGGATTATTTTTGTCTTTTTTTTTTCTTATAGAAATATTAAAAAAAAATACAAAGTTGTTTCACCGAAAATCTGCCGGTCCGCAAAGAGGCGCGACCGACAGAGTAATTCGATTTATAACAGAGAATTTTGTGTTACAATTGTGTTTGAATATCAAGGAATGCGAGTACAATATCCTATTCTTCCTCTGATTCGATCTCCGTGTAAATTTGATGAAGTTCTGGCTTCTGCCGAGGACGTCGAAATATGAGTTCTGGAACGAGTGTGCACGAACGGTGACGGCTTTGGTCGGTCAGACGAAACTATTTGTGTTCCGCATGTATCGACTTGTTGACGTTGCCGGAGATCGTGTAGAGCTGCTCCGATTGAACTAGTTAATTTCGACGAACAGCGACTTGCTTGACTTCTTTGGCTCGAAAGAGTCTCTGCGCCTGAGAGTTTGTTGATGAAGGATTTTCGAACTCCAGTTTTTGAACCCTTGCGATAGAATGTTTCTAGCTATTTGTAGCCGATTCTGTCAGTTGTTGAGGGTCAATCCTTGGAATGGGGATCACGATCCCCTTTTGGCTGTAGTTGTTGAGATGAGAGGAGGACCAGGAGTTCCTCGGTTGAATCCCTCAAAAGAGGATCGCGGTTGTCCTTTTTGGCTTCTTCAGTTGGCGACCAGACTTGGTCGTGTTGAAGAGGCTGACTTGTAACTTGGCTGCTGACTGGTGCTCACACGATGGCTTCTTGCTGACTCGGGCGTCGACTGTATCGATGACGCGGCAGTATAGATGAGCCTGGCAATGGGCTGCGACGAGTGACATTGAATATCGTCAAAGCCTACCCACGACCATCGTTAGATGGATTGATGGGCGTTTGGGCTCGTCGAAATTGGGTTGGTCACATTTTAGTGCATAAAAATTGTCCCCTTCGAGACTTCACCGATCAAAGAGAACGATCAAGTTTCGAATGTGAAAATACACACACACACAACACATTTTTTTTTTTTTGTTTGACCATCTTGCTCTTTTAGTGTCGTTTATCTTTTCGTGAACGTATCCTTTTCCGTCCTCTTACTCTTTTACGATAGTGTATATTTCTGTACGCTTGTATCTTGTATGCATTTTTTTTTCTTTTCATTTTTTTTGGATCTCTTGTTGTTTTATAACTGTTTTTTTTTTTTTTTTCGATTTTTTTTTTTTTTTTATCTGGCATTACATATTTAGTATGTAGAGTACCTGAGCAGAAGTGTTGTTCAGGTCTGGCGTCGATGAAGAGTTGAAATTGGTGAGTGACAAGCCGTGACTGCTTGAATTGTTTGTTTGGTGCCTTGGAGGAGATAGTCGTGACAAATTTGAATGACTTCGACAAGTTTCGGCGACTCTAGATGTTGAACCGAGGAAAGATATTATGAACTGAAGCGAAGCGAAAAAGGCTTCGCTTTTGGTTTGGTATAGCTTCAGCGACCTAGTTGTTGCTTCACGGAAGTGGTACCCGTTTCGACGAATTTTGGCTGACTCGATTATGGCGACATCCCTTCGCACTGCGTCGAAAGATTGGCGCAAGTTGAATGAAAAGTGAAGGGCTTTAGTTCAGTCTGTGCAGCTATGTTACTTCTAGTCATCACGCCGAAGAGAACTGTGAGTTCGGCGATCTGGTCGTCGCATCGAGAAAGTAGAGCATTCGAATGAGGCTCGGGAAGCCGTATTCTATCTTAGACGACCCTTTTGTTAACTAGAATTTCTTCTGGGAACTAAATTGACGCGCCGGGAAGGGGATGCGCAAAGAGATGCATGTAGTGGGGCCCACCTTGGCCGCTGTGAGTCTCCAGCGAGTTGAAAATTTTTTCCTCGGCTTGTTTCGTCAAAATTATCTCTTTTCTTCTGTCGACAGTTTGGCTTCAGCGCAGATCGCAGGAGAGTTGGGGTGAGGGAGCGTGGGTCCCACCCTTCTGCGCAGTAGGCTACCTTTTAAGTGGGGGAAGCACTAATCACTCCCCGTGAATTTGGGATAGTCAGGTTTAAGAGTCCTATTAGAACACATGCGTGTGGTTGGCTAATTATGACAAAACTCATTCCACAAGATGAGTCCTGATTGAAGTAAAAAAAGGAAGTTGAAACATAAAAGAAAACCAGGGCGCGTTGGATTCCTTGATTACGAGGGGTTGTTATACATGGAACATGCATACAAGGAAGTTGAAACGTAAAAGGAAACCAGGGTGAGCTGGATCCCTTGATTACGAGAATAGACCATTGGAGACAGGACTCTGTGATAGAAAGTACGAAGACCCTAAGACTATATAAAGCTAATTTAGTCGTGGGATTAGGGTTACACAGTGAGTGCAAAAAGATAACAAAGGATGAACTAAGGGGGAGCTCTTCAGTAATGAACAATGATCGTGTGATAGACTGAGTGAAGATCGTTCCCGCTTGAGCTGATCAGAAGGTCGTACTGGCTTAGCTGAAGCTATTGACCATGTAAGAGTGCTCTCTTCCTAAGAAGACTGCATGCATAACTTCCCTTACAAGAGGGAACACACTGAAAAGTGTCTAAAAGACATTGTTTTATGCATGAATTAATGATCTTAAATTCCCATTTCGAGTTAGTTATTAGCACGAAAGTGACATATATGACTCAAATTCATGTTTTATGTCTCAGGTACCTGGTAGAAGAAGAAAATCTGGATTCAGAGAGAAATTGAAGTAGAAAAGGGCAAAAAGAGCCAAAAAAGGGAACGGCGTGACCGCGCCAGGAAAATGGACGAAAATTCAAATAAATGAAAGAAATTCCCAACGGCTAGTGAAGCTTCATAGAAGGCAATTCGGAAATGTGGAATGGTGTGACCGCGCCTTCTGAGGGCGCTACCTACCTCACTCAGTGACCACATGGACGCGCCAAAGAGATGCCAAATACAGAAGAGCAGTTGTCGTTCTGGGACTAGAGAAAAAGACTAAGGAGTGGTGCTACCGCGCCACTTCTATAGCTACATTTGGCGCTGCCGCACCAAGAGCTCTCATTACTCGGCACAATTTTGAGGGTCGTTTCTAGACTTGCAAAGAAATCTACTCCAGTGGCGCGACCGCGCCAAAATAGAAGAAAATGTGGCGCGACCGCGCCGTTGACTCAGCAACGTGAATTACAAAAATCTCGGGATTCTGATTACCACTCAAGCCCAAACTTGGGAGGAGAAGTTCTAATTTCCTAAGGGAGGTATCCACGAAGATTTTAAGGAAATTGGCTCGAGTCTAGGAGCATTGAATGACCAGGGACGAGAAGTTCCACACAAAGAAGGAAACTACTGCCAAAAAAGAAGAGAAAATCCAAGTTTTAAGAGAAGCAAAGCTAGAGTTCCCTATTCCCAATTGAACCCAAATTTGGACTGAAGCTTCCTGAGGAGATTGAGGATCATATCACGGAAATTCAGGTCAATCCAAGTCAGGTTCTCAGAGTTTTATACTTTTAAAGTGGTGGACCCAGTGCTGGAATTGGCAGCAGAAGCAGTTCAACTTCTCAAGGTGATATCTCAAGTTTCCCAACTCAAAATAACTTCAATTTTCGTAAAAAAGGCAAGGACAATGTAAATAAGGTTCGTGATTAATTTCAAGAAATTTGGAGGTCAGGAAAGCAAGATTTCAACCCCTGGACAGAGAAAAAATTACAAGTTCTAGACAGAAGCCCAACAATAAATAGAGGTCCGAGGTAGAGAGCAAAGAGAGAGTTTTAGATCCAGTTTAGTAGTGTAAATACAGTTTTAGTTTAATTTCATGTTTTTGTAGTTAGTTTAAAGAGGAAAAAAAGTCCAGTGGGAGTCTTACACGACCTCTTGGCACTTTAGAGAGAGAAGGTGGAGATTTCAGTCAAGGTGCAAGAAAAGCTAAAGGCAGTCCTTCAAGGGGGTTTCTGTACTTAGTTTATTTTAAGTCTATGGCTGTAATTCAATCCTTTTTACTGTGTGTTTATTCTATTAGCATGGATTAGTCTCTCTTTGTTGGGGAAGTCATGAACTCCTAGTTGTGATTTGTTTAAGTTTTTAAATTTTAGCAATAAAGTACTTTGCTTTTGTTTTAGAAACTAAGTTCATTGGTTATTTCTGATTTAAATTGATATCTGAAGTTTAACGAGGTTCGAATAGAGAAGTTAAAGTTCAGTAGAGATTTGGGTTAGTTATATGATTCTTTGTTTTCTAAAACAACTTGTTTTTCTAAACTAGATCGTTCCGGATTGTGATGGAGACTAGTGGAAAAATGATGTGACTTTTATTACTCTTGTTCTGAATAAGAGAGTTAATATTTAAGCTTTTATATTTATGCACCTAGGATTTGAATGTTTCCGGATTGTGATGGAGTTCAAGGAATAGGTGAAAGTTATTTCCTGTATATGGGTAACCAGGTTTTCAAAAGCTAAGTCAAGGTAAGAGTACTTGAGCTGTAAAATCAGAACTTTGCATGTTAGCAACTAAGAGGGATTGACATTCTTCCCCAACATCTCATCTCCATAAGGTTTACAGTAGCTAATTCTATTTTGTTTTTCAGTTCTCAAAATCAAAAACCAAAAATTTCTTTTCCTCAATCAATAGAAAAATCTTTACTTAAACTGATTTTTCATCTAGGTCTCTGTGGGTTCGATATCTGGACTCTTAACTCTATATTACTTGCTGACCTAGTGCACTTGGTAGACACCCAACATGTTTTTGGCGCCATTGCCGGGGACCATTGAATTGAGAGTAAGTTTAAGTAAATTTTGATTTGTTGATTGAGATAAAAATTTTTATTCTATCTTTTCTGGTTGAACCAGATTCATTCATGAAAACCAGAATTAGTGGTGAGCCACTAGATGAACCCGATCTGGAACTGGAAAGACCACTCAGAGGAGAGGTGGAATTATGTGCAGAATGAGATAAGTCCATATCCTAACTCATATTGGGAATTTCCCCAACAATATACATCTTCTAATTATGATCCATGGAGGTATGATTCTGATATATTATGTTCTTCTATTGATAATGAACCTAATGGTTTCTATAAAGCAAAGCATGATAATTATCTCTCTAAGAAAAATGTAAATCCCTGTTTTGAGAATGAGTTGCAGGTCAATTGGCCACATGGTCAACCATCCATGTTTAAGTATGAGAATCCTCCTATGTGTCATGATTATTATCATCATTCATCTCCCCTTCAGCCTCAAGAAGACTTGTCTAGGTTGGAGAGAAGTGCAAGAGGGAGAGTCGCTGGCATACATTATGTTGATCATGTATTAGCATTTCAGGCACAAGTCGAGTCACTAACCAAACAATTGTCAAAATTGCACACCCCCTCTTTGGTTGCTCAGATTTATGACATATGTGGAGGAGGACATCCCAACCATGAATGCCAAGCAGGTAAGGTTCAAGTTGTAACTTCTTTAGACCAGGATAAATATGTTTCAAATTTTTGCAGGTGTAATGATCCATACAACAATACTTACAATCCTGGTTGGAGGAGTCACCCAAATTTTCAAGGTCTAACAACAACAACCAGCAACCCAGCACTCAACAACCCAATGCTCAAACAAGACCACCACCTGGTTTCCAAAGAGCAGCACCAGAACAGGAACAAAAACCCAGCCTTGAGGACATGTTTTCAAAGTTTCTAGCAAATCAAGAGAAAAGAGATGCTCTGACTAATTCAAGGTTTCAAACTCAAGAAGCATCCCTAAAGATTCAAGAGGCATCCCTAAATAATCAAGAGGCATCAATCCGAAATCTGGAGATACAAATGGGATAGCTGGCAAATGCCATATCAGGTAGGAACCAAGATACTTTACCTAGCAATTCTGACTGGATGAATACAACTAGCACTTCTTGTTTTAATTTATGTGTTACTGCAGAACACATAGAGGAAAATACAATGGAGAGAGCAGAGAGTTATGAATTTTAGAAACTTCAAGAGGGAGAGAATGAAAAGATTATGAGGGAAAAAGAAGAAGATGTAAAAGAGAAAGAAGGGGATGGGGTAGAAAAAGAAGAGAAATCCCTTGAAGAGCATAAAGAGGTTAGGATAGAGGACATAAAGGTTAATGAACATTCTTTCTTCTCATTAGATAATGATTTCTTCATTATCCAACCCTATAAGCCACCCATAAAAGTTGAAATTAAAATTTTATTAGGTCTGGGTAGTGTGAAGAAAAGTTGGCTAAAAACAAATGAGCAAAACAAGTTAAAAGCCAACCAGAAAAGAGAAAGAGTGATCAACACTTTACTCAAAAATTTGAATCACCATGCAACACATTCCAAAGGCAAAAATATCCTTAGGCATAGATGGTTCCAGTTTCCATTCGATCCTGGTGGATCAGATCACCTGGATCAGTAGTGTAGGAATTGGAGTAAGAGTTTTTGAATTGATTTAATATTTTAGGATTTTTTGTGTGAGTTGATTTGATTACTATTTTTTTTTAATTTTTAGGTTATGATTTTGATTTATTGTCACTATTTGAATAGACCTAGGATATGAATAGGGTTAGATTAAAAATTTACAGCTTTCTAAAAACATAAAAACACAAAAAATTAAAAAACTCAAAACTGGAAAATGGAAGAAGAAGATGATGAGGAAGAAGAAGTGAAGAAATTTTCAGCTCTTGATATATCTTTTGAACTTTTCCTTGTAGAGATTTGTGTGAAATTGTTTTGTGTATGCTATTGTATGAGAGTGTTCTTTAATGCAATTTCATTAATATGTACTCAATCTCCTTTCATATTAATGAAATTTTAATTTTTATTCTCCATATTTGTCTCAAAGCAAGATATTGAAAATTCTTCCAATGAAAATTTGTACAAAATGAATCTGCATCTGCCTGCCACTAATACTAACCTGTCCAAAGTGGAAAGATTGAAAAATTCATTCCTGATCTGAAGAGTTATTGAAATTACACGGCGCATCCGCGCCATAATCTGGCGCGACCCCGCCACTGCCTTGATGAGGTACGGCCATTATAGAGGTAAGGAAACACTAATTCCACTTCAGGTATTCTTCTGAAGATCTATTTTATGCCTCAGATACACTTCTAGTCTATTTTTTATTTTCAATTGCTAAAAATCATGCAAATGTTTGGTACTAACTCATGAAAACAGAATTCAAGAAACACCAAGGGAGTGCCATCCAACCTCAACAAACAAGACTGTCAGGGAAGTATCTTTTTTACCCCTATGTTTATTGCTGCTTTGAGGACAAAGCATGTTTTTAACTTTGGGGTGGGATACTCTTCATGATTTCTTCATGCATGCTCAATGAATTCAAAAACTCTGTATTTTTTTCAAAAAATTTCACCAAAAAAATCCAATAGAGATTTTAAAAAATACCAGTGAAAAACCCTGATCAGATGGATAGCATGATTCACTTTCTGGAAAAATTTTTAGTTCAGATGTTTAGTCTTGACTGGATGAGAATTTTTCTTCAAAAACAGTTTTGAAAATAAAGTACAAGTGAGCAAGTTGATTTCAATCACTAGAACCAACCTGAGGAAAACTTGAGGCGAAACGGAGAAAGGTTTTCAAAATTCTGAGGTGATTTAGGCACCTGTTTAAAAAATGTTTGAGCCTTTTTCAAAGCCACCCATTTCAATGCACAAGTTGCATCACCTTTTGTCAAACCTTTTGAGCCAAAATGATCCCTATTCTGTTTTAATGTCCCATGCTACATGTGCCAGCCTTAGTGATCAATAAACTTTTTCTTACTTACCCATGATTCTCCAAATTATTGAAGTGTTCTGTTTGAATGAGCATGGATCAAGAGTTTGAAGTTATAAGGAGGGATGGATGAAGGGTATAGAAATATTTCTTTGTAAAGGGGAAGAAGGAGCAAAGAGAAAAAAAAAAAAATTCTGGGCTGAGTAGGAGAAAGGCCACCTTGTGTGTGCACCGGGACTCGGGCCTCAGCAAGCTTAGAGTCTCTGAGTTAACCGGCAAGGTAAGCTGGACTCCAGACAAAGCCAAAGAAAAAGAGAGAAAAGGTTGTGGGTTAGTTAAGGGAAAGGCCACCTCGTGTGTGCACCGGGTCTCGGGCCTCAGCAAGCTTAGGGATTCTGAGTCAACCGACGAGGTAAGCTAGACTCTGGACAAAACCCAAAGAAATATATACATGGGAAAGAAAAAAAAAGGGGAAAAGGAAAAAATGAGGGATCAATGCAAAAGAATAAGTTTGGGGAAGAAGAGCTTGGAGGAAGAATCACAAATCCGATTCATGCTTAGAAAAATGGGATATGGATATGAGGAGGAGAATAAAACCCAAAAGAAATACCCAAAATCTTCATCATACCCATTACCCCTGCCTCATTACAACCTATAAAGACCTATTGATCAGAAATATGAATTCCTTCAGGTTAGTGGAGAGTGGACCGAGGGTTGGCTTATGGAGTTGAACTGAGACTTCTCACTTGTATAGGAATCTACATCTTTGAAAAATTTGAAGAAAATTCGAAATCTGTTTTGACTAAGCAAGAAGAACCATCATTAGGAAAGGAGTGAATCATCTATCTTGAAAACTTTAAAAGGGAAGATCACTGAATTTTTCTTAGTCTTTACAGATCTATCTGGTATTTATTTCAGAGTTTTGCTCGAGGATGAGCAAAGGTTTAAGTTTGGGGTTGTGATAAGAGTCTAAAAGACACTATTTTATGCATGAATTAATGATCATAAATTCCCATGTTGAGTTACTTATTAGCATGAAAGTGACATATATGACTCAAATTCATGTTTTGTGTCTCAGGTACCTGGTAGAAGAAGAAAATCTGGATTCAGAGAGACATTGAAGCAGAAAAGGGAAAAAAGAGCCAAAAAAGGTAAAGGCGCGACCGCGCCAGGAAAATGGACGAGAATTCAAATAAATGAAGGAAATTTCCAACGGCTAGTAAAGCTTCATAGAAGACAATTCGGGAATGTGGAATGGCGCGACCGCGCCAAGAAACTGGCGCTACCTCACTTAGTGGCCACATGGACGCGCCATAGAAATGCCAAATACAGAAGAGGAGTTGTCGTTCTGGGACCAGAGAAAAATACTAAGGAGTGCACTGCCGCGCATCTTCTACAGCTACATTTGGCATTACCGCGCTAAGAGCTCTCCTTACTCGACACAATTTCAAGGGCCATTTCAAGACTTGGAAAGAAATCTTCTCAAGTGGCGCGACCGCGCCAAAATCAGAAGAAAATGTGGTGCGACCGCGCCGCTGACTCAACAACGCGAATTACGAAAATCTCGGGATTCTGACTACCAATCAAGCCCAAAAATGGGAGAAGAAGTCCTAATTGCCTAAGCGAGGTATCCACAAAGATTTTAAGGAAATTGGCTCGAGTCTAGGTGCATTGAATGAGCAAGAAGAGAAGTTCCACACAAAGAAGGAAACTACTGCCAGAAAAGAAGAAAAAATCCGAGTTTTAAGAGAAGCAAAGTTGGAGTTTCCTATTCCCAATTGAACCAAAATTTGGAATGAAGCTTCCTGAGGAGATTGAGGATCATATCATGGAAATTCATGTCAATCCAAGTTGGGTTCTCAGAGTTTTATACTTTTTAAGTGGTGGACCCAGTGCTGGAACTGGCAGCAGAAGCAGTTTAACTTCTCAAGTTGATATCTCAAGTTTCCCAACTTAGAAAGACTTCAAATTTCGTACACAGGGCAAGGACTATGTAAAGAAGGTTCGGCAGTAATTTTGAAAAATTCGGAGGTCAAGAAAGCAATATTTCAGCCCCTGGACAGAGACAAAATTACAAATTCTGGACAAAAGCCCATCTATAAATAGAGGTCCGAGGTAGAGAGCAAAGAGAGAGTTTTTAGATCCCTTTTTGTAGTGTAAATACAGTTTTAGTTTAATTTCATGTTTTTGTAGTTAGGTTGGAGAGGAGATAAAGTCCAGTGGGAGTCTTACACGACCTCTTGGCACTTTAGAGAGAGAAGGTGGACATTTCAGTCAAGGTGCAAGAAAAGATAAAGGCAGTCCTTCAAGGGGGTTTTTGTACTTAGTTTATTTTATGTCTATGGCTGTAATTAAATTCTTTTTACTGTGTGTTTATTCTATTAGCATGGAGTAGTCTCTCTTTGTTGGGGAAGTCATGAACTCCTAGTTGTGATTTGTTTAAGTTCTGGAATTTTAGCAAAAAAGTACTTTGCTTTTGTTTTAGAAACTGAGTTCATTGCTTATTTTTTATTTAAATTGATATATGAAGTTTAACGAGGTTCAAATAGAGAAGTTAAAGTTCAGTAGAGATTTGGGTTAGTTATATGATTCTTTGTTTTCTAAAACAACTTGTTTTTCTAAACTAGATCTTTCCGGATTGTGATGGAGACTAGTGGGAAAATGATGTGACTTTTATAACTCTTGTTCTGAATAAGAGAGAGTTAATCTTTAAGCTTTTATATTTATACACCTAGGATTTGAATGTTTTCGGATTGTGATGGAGTTCAAGGAATAGGTGAAAGTTATTTCCTGTACATGGGTAACCAGGTTTTCAAAAGCTAAGTCAAGGTAAGAGTACTTGAGCTATAAAATCAGAACTTTGCATGTTAGTAACTAGGAGGGATTGACATTCTTCCCCAACATCTCATATCCATAAGGTTTCCAGTAGCTAATTCTGTTTTGTTTTTCATTTATGAAAATAAAAAAAAAAAATTTCTTTTCCTCAATCAATAGAAAAATCTTTACTTAAACTGAGTTCTCATCAAGGTCTCTGTGGGATCGATATTTGGACTCTTAAATCTATATTACTTGCTGACGTAGTGCACTTGCTAGACACTCAACACACACTAAGGGGGAGAGCCTTAGTGTGAGGGTATCAAGGATGCTTTTGTGCATCGTTGGAATAGGAAGTTGCGATCCTAGTAGAGGTGTGTTCGAATCCTGAAGGAGGAGAACCCATTGCTGTAAGTATTATTGAATCATCTCTACTGTAATACTCTCTAGTGGATTTTGGTACCCTGGGCCGAGTGCCCCGCAGAGTAGGAACTATTGGTTCCGAACTGTGATAACATTTTTGGTGTTCTTAAGGATAAACGTAATTACGACAAGTGTAATTACACCAGTTGTTGGGTGTAAGTACACTCACACGTACACGTGAAGCATAAGACAATTTCAAGTCCTATCTTCTTCTTCTGGGTGCACTCTGCGAATTTGGGTCCCCTTTATGTCTGCGATTTGGCACTTTCTATCAGTTTGCAATTTTGGCTTGGGAGACTGTCTGCGAGTTGGGAGATTGTGAATTGGCAGATAGACTACGACTGGGAATTTGGGAGGTTGTAAATTGTTGAGGCTTCTCTGTCTGCAAATTTGGTTTCGAGGACAGTCTGCGACTGCGACCTGAGAGACTGTCTGTGACTTGTTGAGATTTTAGGATTGTGACTTGCTGCCTTATGTCTGCGAATTTGGGACTGTAATTTGGGAGGTTGTGCCCTGCTGCGAATTGACTGCAAAGTTGGGAGACTGCGACCTGGTTCTGTCTGTGAATTTTGGGAGACAGTGATTTGTGACGTTGTGCCCTGCATTAAGTTGACTGTTTTTGAACTTGGGAGACAGTCTGCGAATTTGACCTTGCAGTCTTCTTCGATCACTGGGCTTGCATCAGAACTCTCTGCGAACTAGAATTTAAGGGTATTGTCTGCAAATTTCTTCTCTCCCGGCAGTCTCTGGCTGAATTCGAGTCAGCTGGGGTCCCCACACTCTTTTCTTTCTTCTTCTTCTTCTCTCTTCTCATTTTCAACTTCTCCCTCAATCTCTCTCTCTCTTTTCATGATTTTTTTTTTGAAAATTTTCTCTTTTTTTTTTCTTTTTGTGTCTCTCTTGAATTGTCTCTTTTTTGCGCTCCAAGTGTCTGTTGATTTGTCAGTGTGACAGACTGACAATATTAGTGGCATCAGTGAGGGTGCAACCCCCTTGATACACTTGACCACCAATAGAGAGTTCCCCTGGATTATTACATTTTTCTATGGAAAGACGATTTGGAACATGTATATGATTAAGAAAAAGGATTTCACTTCTGCAAAGTTATCAATTTTATGATGTAGGGGCCACATTACAATAAGCTTAGAGAACCTTAATGATCTCTGATGATCAACCCCTACCAGCGATATCTACGGATTTGTTTGAAGATTTGTCAAAGTTAGATTATAGGGTATCTTGGTTTGGAGGGTCCAGATAATATTAAGTTGAGGTTCACTATTTTTTGGAAATTTAGGAAATCCCCTAATTTGGCCTAGAGTTAGGTTCTTAAATGTAAGGGAGTCTAAATTTGAAAGTTATTTCAAATCTAGGAAGCAATAGGACAAGTTAGAAAAAGATGATCTTGTGTTTCTTCACAGGCCAAACAGAGAGAACATGATGCAAAAGCAATCAATTTTCAGTTAACAAACACGCAGGCCACTAGAAGGGAATCATGAACACAAAGTATTGTAAGCATTGTGCTTTGGAGGAAAGAGTAAATAGGTAATGTCGGACGAAATTAAATTTGTGAGTTTGAATTTAAGTGTAGCCACCTCCACATTTTGCCAATATTGTTGATAGTGATATGCACTCTTCATGGAGAAGTTACCTATGGGATCCAAGTTCTATATGCTAGTATCTTCAGTAGTTTGAGGGATAATATGCATTATTTGGTTAAGGAAAAACTACGACTCGAAGAGCAATTTTTGCATAAATATTGAACCATGGATAAATATTGACAAAATATCGAGTCAAGTGTACTGGGATGAAAGTGCCCCTCACTTAGCCCCTAAACCGGTTTGGCCTAATGAAGATGGAAAAACATATTAGTTAATGGTCCATAACATTCTATTATAATATGCATAATCTACTTTCCTTTTCCACATAATATACTAGTTAGTGATATAATTTCTTGTGGTTGGGGGGTGTTTGGCTAGATGAAATTGATATAACATATTAGTTGATGGTCTATAACATTCTATTATATTATGCATAACATACTTTTCTATTATGCTTACCATACTTGTTAATGGTGCAATTTCTCAAGGTTAATGGGTGTTTGGTCTTTTTAAGCTGGCATAACATATTAGTTAATAGTCTACAACAAACTAAAATATTATATATAACTTACTTTCTCATTCTATATATCAAACTAGTTAATGGTATAATTTTTCATGGTTAAAAGGTGTTTGGCCCTATAAACCTGACATAACATATTAGTAGATTGTATATAACATACTATTATGCCATAAATAATATACTTTCGCATCTTGCATAACATACTATTGGTTCATTATTTTTTGTATAAATCGGGTCATTATTTTTTATTTAAATCGGTTCAAGGGTTAGCATATGCGCATATTCGCCATCGAATCCATGACTTGATCCAACGTAAATCTGTAGTTCAATATTTAGCCAATAATTGCTCTATGAGTTTTAGTTCTCCTAATTTACTAGTGCTATATTGATAACTAGTTAAGCTTTTATTATCACCTTTGTATTAGTGGCATCAGTGAGGGTGCAACCCCCTTGATACACTTGACCACCAATAGAGAGTTCCCTTGGATTATTACATTTTTCTATGGAAAGACGATTTGGAACATGTATATGATTAAGAAAAAGGATTTCACTTCTGCAAAGTTATCAATTTTATGATGTAGGGGCCACATTACAATAAGCTTAGAGAACCTTAATGATCTCTGATGATCAACCCCTACCAGTGATATCTATGGATTTGTTTGAAGATTTGTCAAAGTTAGATTATAGGGTATCTTGGTTTGGAGGGTCCAGATAATATTAAGTTGAGGTTCACTATTTTTTGGAAATTTAGGAAATCCCCTAATTTGGCCTAGAGTTTGGTTCTTAAATGTAAGGGAGTCTAAATTTGAAAGTTATTTCAAATCTAGGAAGCAATAGGACAAGTTAGAAAAAGATGATCTTGTGTTTCTTCACAGGCCAAACAGAGAGAACATGATGCAAAAACAATCAATTTTCAATTAACAAACACATGAGGCCACTAGAAGGGAATCATGAACACAAAGTCATTGTAAGCATTGTGCTTTGGAGGAAAGAGTAAATAGGTAATGTCGGACGAAATTAAATTTGTGAGTTTGAATTTAAGTGTAGCCACCTCCACATTTTGCCAATATTGTTGATAGTGATATGCACTCTTCATGGAGAAGTTACCTATGGGATCCAAGTTCTATATGCTAGTATCTTCAGTAGTTTGAGGGATAATATGCATTATTTGGTTAAGGAAAAACTACGACTCGAAGAGCAATTTTTGTATAAATATTGAACCATGGATAAATATTGACAAAATATCGAGTCAAGTGTACTGGGATGAAAGTGCCCCTCACTTAGCCCCTAAACCGGTTTGGCCTAATGAAGATGGAAAAACATATTAGTTAATGGTCCATAACATTCTATTATAATATGCATAATCTACTTTCCTTTTCCACATAATATACTAGTTAGTGATATAATTTCTTGTGGTTGAGGGGTGTTTGGCTATATGAAACTGATATAACTTATTAGTTGATGGTCCATAACATTCTTCTATATTATGCATAACATACTTTTCTATTATGCTTACCATACTTGTTAATGGTGGAATTTCTCAAGGTTAAAGGGTGTTGGGTCTTTTTAAGCTGGCATAACATATTAGTTAATAGTCTATAACAAACTAAAATATTATATATAACTTACTTTCTCATTCTATATATCAAACTAGTTAATGGTATAATTTTTCATGGTTAAAAGGTGTTTGGCCCAATAAACCTGACATAACATATTAGTAGATTGTATATAACATACTATTGTGCCATAAATAATATACTTTCGCATCTTGCAAAACATACTATTGGTTCATTATTTTTTGTATAAATCGGTTCATAATTTTTTATTTAAATCGGTTCAAGGGTTAGCATATGCGCATATTCGCCATCGAATCCATGACTTGATCCAATGTAAATTTGTAGTTCAATATTTAGCCAATAGTTACTCTATGAGTTGTAATTCTCCTAATTTACTAGTGCTATATTGATAACCTAGTTAAGCATTTATTATCACCTTTGTATTAGTGACATCAATGAGGTTGCAACCCCCTTGATACACTTGACCACCAATAGAGAGTTCCCTTGGATTATGACATTTTTCTATGGAAAGACGATTTGGAACATGTATATGATTAAGAAAAAGGATTTCACTTCTGCAAAGTTATCTAGTTTTATGATGTAGGGGCCACATTATAATAAGCTTAGAGAACCTTAATGATCTCTAATGATCAACCCCTACCAGCCATATCTATGGATTTGTTTGAAGATTTGTCAAAGTTAGATTATAGGGTATCTTGGTTTGGTGGGTCCAGATAATATTAAGTTGAGGTTCACTATTTTTTGAAAATTTTAGAAATCCCCTAATTTGGCCTAGAGTTTGGTTCTTAAACGTAAGGGAGTCTAAATTTGAAGGTTATTTCAAATCTAGGAAGCAATAGGACAAGTTAGAAAAAGATGATCTCGTGTGTCTTCAAATGCCAAACAGAGAGAACATGATGAAAAAACAATCAATTTTTAATTAACAAACACGCAGGCCACTAGAAGGGAATAATGAAGACAAAGTCATATAAGCATTGTGCGTGGGAGGAAAGTGTAAATAGGTAATGTCATACGAAATTAAATTTGTGAGTTTGAATTTAAGTGAACCCTCCTCCACATTTTGCCAATATTGTTGATAGTGATATGCACTCTTGATGGAGAAGTTACCTATGGGACCCAATTTCTATATGCTAGTATCTTCAGTAGTTTGAGGGATAGTATGCATTATTTGGTTAAGGAAAAACTACAACTCGAAGAGCAAAATTTGCCTAAATATTGAACCATGGATAAATGTTGATAAAATATCGAGTCAAGTGTACTGGAATGAAAGTGCTCCTCACTTAACCCCTGAACTGGTTTGGCCCTATGAAGATGGAAAAACAGATTAGTTAATGGTCTATAACATACTATTATAATATGCATAATCTACTGTGCTATTACATATAATATACTAGTTAGTGATATAATTTCTTGTGGTTGAGGGGTGTTTGGCTATATGAAACTGATATAACTTATTAGTTGATGGTCCATAACATTCTTCTATATTATGCATAACATACTTTTCTATTATGCTTACCATACTTGTTAATGGTGGAATTTCTCAAGGTTAAAGGGTGTTGGGTCTTTTTAAGCTGGCATAACATATTAGTTAATAGTCTATAACAAACTAAAATATTATATATAACTTACTTTTTTGTATAATTTTTTGGTGGTTAAGAGGTGTTTGGCCCTATAAAACTGACATAACATATTAGTAGATTGTATATAACATACTATTATGCCATAAATAATATACTTTCCCATCTTGCATAACATACTATTGGTTCATTATTTTTTGTATAAATCGGTTCATTCTTTTTTGTGTAGATCGGTTCAAGGGTTAACATATGCGCATATTCGACAATGAATTTGAGACTTGATATTTTCCCAACATAAATCTGTGGTCCGATATTTAGCCAACTATGGTTCCATGAGTTGTAATTCTCCAAATTTACTTGTCATATATCGATAACCTAGTTGAGCATTTATTAGCACCTTTGTATTAGTGGCATCAGTGAGGTTGCAACCCCCTTGATACACTTGACACCAATAGAGAGTCCCCCTGAATTAAGACCTATTTCTAAGGAAACAATATTTGGAACAGGCATTCGATTAAGAATAAGACATTCACTTCCGCAAAGTTATCTATTTTATGATGTAGGGGCCACATTACAATAAGCTTAGAGAACCTCAATGATCTCTGATGATCAACCCCCACCAGCAATATCCACGGATTTGTTTGAAGATTCCACAAAGTTAGATTTTAGGGTATCATGGTTTGGAGGGTCCAGATAATATTAAGTTGAGGTTCACTATTTTTTGGCAATTTAGGAAATCCCCTAATTTAGCTAGGAGTTTGGATCTTAAAAGTAAGGGAGTCTAAATTTAAAGGTTATTTAAAATCTAGGATGCAATAGGACAAGTAAGAAAAAGATGATCTTGTGTTTCTTCATAGCCCAAACCGAGAGAACATGAAGCAGGAACAATCAATTTTAAATTAACAAACATGCTGGCCACTAGAAGGGAATCATGAAGACAAAGTCATGTAAGCATTGTGGTTAGGAGGAAAGAGTAAATAGGTAATGTTGGACGAAATTAAATTTGTCAGTTTGAATTTAAGTGTAGCATCCTCCACATTTTGCCAATATTGTTGATAGTGATATGCACTCTTGATGGAGAAGTTACCTTTGGGACCCAAGTTCTATATGCTAGTATCTTCAGTAGTTTTATTGATAGTATGCATTATTTGGTTAAGAAAAAACAACGACTTGTAGAGCAATTTTTGCCTAAATATTGTACCATGGATAAATGTTGACAAAATATCGAGTCAACTGTACTGGGATGAAAGTACCCCTCACTTAACCCCAGAACCGGTTTGGCCCTATGAAGATAGAAAAACATATTAGTTAATGGTCAATAACATTCTATTATAATATGCATAATCTACTTTCCTATTCCACATAATATACTAGTTAGTGATATAATTTCTTGTGGTTGAGGGGTGTTTGGCTAAATGAAACTGATGTAACATATTAGTTGATGGTCAATAACATTCTTCTATTTTGTGCATAACATATTTTTCTATTATGCTTACCATACTTGTTAATGGTGCAATTTCTCAAGGTTAAAGGGTGTTTGGTCTTTTTAAGCTGGCATAACAAATTAGTTAATAGTCTATAACAAACTAAAATATTATATATAACTTAATTTCTCATTCTATATATCAAACTAGTTAATGGTATAATTTTTCGTGGTTAAGAGGTGTTTGGGCCTATAAAGCGGACATAATATATTAGTAGATTGTATATAACATACTATTATGCTATAAATAATATACTTTCCCATCTTGCATAACATACTATTGGTTCATATTTTTTGTATAAATTGGTTCATTATTTTTTGTGTAGATCGGTTCAAGGGTTAACATATGCACATATTCGCCATAGAATCCAAGACTTGATATTTTTCCTACATAAATCTATTGTTCGATATTTAGCCAACAGTTGCTCGATGAGTAGTAATTCTCCTAATTTACTAGTCATATATTGATAGCGTAGTTGAGCATTTATTAGTACCTTTGTATTAGTGGCATCAGGGAGGTTGCAACCCCCTTGATACACTTGACCACCAATAGAGAGTCCCCTTGAATTATGACCTATTTCTGAGGTAAAAATATTCAGAACTGGTATACGGTTAAGAATAAGGCATTCACTTCTACAAAGTTATCTATTTTATGATGTAGGGGCAATATTACAATAACCTTAGAAAACCTTAATGATCTCTGATGATCAACCCCCACCTGCAATACCTACGGATTTGTTTGAAGATTCCTCAAAGTTAGATTTTAGGGTATCTTGGTTTGGAGGATCGAGATAATATTTAGTTGTGGTTCACTATTTTTTCGCAATTTAGGAAATCCCCTAATTTGGCCTAGAGTTTGGTTCTTAAATATGAGGGAGTCAAAATTTAAAGGTTATTTAAAATCTAGGACGCAATAGGACAAGTAAGAAAAAGATGATCTTGTGTTTCTTCATAGGCCAAACCGAGAGAACATGAAGCAGGAACAATCAATTTTCAATTAACAAACATGCAGGCCACTAGAAGGAAATCATAAGACAAAGTCATGTAAGCATTGTGTTTGGGAGGAAAGAGTAAATAGGTAATGTCGGACGAAATTAAATTTGTGAGTTTGAATTTAAGTGTAGCCTCCTCCACATTTTGCCTATACTGTTGATAGTGATATGCACTATTGATGGAGAAGTTACCTTTGGGACCCAAGTTCTATATGCTAGTATCTTCAGTAGTTTTATTGATAGTATGCATTATTTGGTTAAGGAAAAACTACGACTTGTAAAGCAATTTTTGCCTAAATATTGTACCATTGATAAATGTTGACAAAATATCGAGTCAACTGTACTTGGATGAAAGTACCCCTCACTTAACCCCAGAACCGGTTTGGCCCTATGAAGATGGAAAAACATATTAGTTAATGGTCTATAACATACTATTATAATATGCATAATCTACTTTCCTATTCCATATAATATACAAGTTAGTGATATAATTTCTTGTGGTTGAGGGGTGTTTGGCTAAATGAATCTGATATAACATATTAGTTGATGGTCAATAACATTCTTCTATATTATGCATAACATACATTCTATTATGCTTACCATACTTGTTAATGGTGCAATTTCTCAAGGTTAAAGGGTGTTTGGTATTTTTAAGCTGGCATAACATATTAGTTAATAGTCTATAAGAAACTAAAATATTATATATAACTTACTTTCTCATTCTATTTATCAAACTAGTTAATGGTATAATTTTTCGTGGTTAAGAGGTGTTTGGCCCTATAAAGCTGACATAACATATTAGTAGATTGTATATAACATACTATTATGCTATAAATAATATATTTTCCCATCTTGCATAACATACTATTGGTTCATTTTTTTTTGTATAAATCGGTTCATTATTTTTTGTGTAGATCGGTTCAAGGGTTAACATATGCGCATATTTGCCATCGAATCCAAGACTTGAATTTTCCCAACATAAATCTGTGGTCTGACATTTAGCAAACTGTTGATCCTTGAGTTGTAATTCTCCAAATTTACTAGTCATATACTGAAAACCTAGTTGAGCATTTATTAGCACCTTTGTATTAGTGGCATCAATGAGGTTGCAACCCCCTTGATACACTTGAACACCAATAGAGAGTCCCCCTGAATTATGACCTATTTCTAAGGAAACAATATTTGGAACAGGTATTCGGTTAAGAATAAGGCATTCACTTCTGCAAAGTTACCTATTTTATTATGTAGGGGCAACATTACAATAAGCTTAGAGAACCTTAATGATATCTGATGATCAACCCCCACCAGCAATATATACGGATTTGTTTGAAGATTCCTCAAAGTTAGATTTTAGGGTATCGTGGTTTGGAGGGTCCAGATAATATTAAGTTGAGGTTCACTATTTTTTGGCAATTTAGGACATCCCCTAATTTGGCCAAGAGTTTGGATCTTAAAAGTAAGGGAGTCAAAATTTAAAGGCTATTTAAAATCTAGGACGCAATGGGACAAGTAAGAAAAAGATGATCTTGTGTTTCTTCATAGGCCAAACCGAGAGAACATGAAGCAGGAACAATTAATTTTTAATTAACAAACATGCAGGCCACCAGAAGAAAATCATGAAGACAAAGTAATGTAAGCATTGTGCTTGGGAGGAAAGAGTAAATAGGTAATGTCGGATGAAATTAAATTTGAAAGTTTGAATTTAAGTGTAGCCTCCTCCACATTTTGCCAATATTGTTGATAGTGATATGCACTTTTGATGGAGAAGTTACCTTTGGGACCCAAGTTCTATATGCTAGTATCTTCAGTAGTTTTATTGATAGTATGCATTATTTGGTTAAGGAAAAACTACGACTTGTAAAAGCAATTTTTGCCTAAATATTGTACCATGGATAAATATTGACAAAATATCGAGTCAACTGTAAAGGGATGAAACTACCCCTCACTTAACCCCAGAACCGGTTTGGGCCTATGAAGATGGAAAAACATATTAGTTAATGGCCTATAACATACTATTATAATATGCATAATCTACTTTCCTATTCCTCATAATATACTAGTTAGTGATATAATTTCTTGTGGTTGAGGGGTGTTTGGCTAATTGAAACTGATATAACATATTAGTTCATGGTCAATAACATTCTTCTATATTATGCATAACATACTTTTCTATTATGCTTACCATACTTGTTAATGGTGCAATTTCTCAAGGTTAAAGGGTGTTTGGTCTTTTTAAGCTGGCATAACATATTAGTTAATAGTCTATACCAAACTAAATTATTATATATAACTTACTTTCTCATTCTATATATCAAACTAGGTATAGGTATAATTTTTCGTGGTTAAGAGGTGTTTGGCCTTATAAAGCGGACATAACATATTAGTAGATTGTATATAAAATACTATTATGCTATAAAGAATATACTTTCCCATCTTGCATAACATACTATTGGTTCATTTTTTTTTGTATAAATCGGTTCATTATTTTTTGTGTAGATCGGTTGAAGGGTTAACATATGCGCATATTCGCCATTCAATCCAAGACTTGATATTTTTCCAACATAAATCTATTGTTCGATATTTAGCCAACAGTTGCTCGATTGAGTTGTAATTCTCCTAATTTACTAGTCATATATTGATAGCCTAGTTGAGCATTTATTAGCACCTTTGTATTAGTGGCATCAGGGAGGTTGCAACCCCCTTGATACACTTGACCACCAATAGAGAGTCCCCTTGAATTATGACCAATTTCTGAGGTAAAAATATTCGGAACTGGTATACGGTTAAGAATAAGGCATTCACTTCTACAAAGTTATCTATTTTATGATGTAGGGGCAATATTACAATAAGCTTAGAAAACCTTAATGATCTCTGATGATCAACCCCCACCTGCAATACCTACGGATTTGTTTGAAGATTCCTCAAAGTTAGATTTTAGGGTATCTTGGTTTGGAGGATCCAAATAATATTTAGTTGTGGTTCACTATTTTTCGCAATTTAGGAAATCCCCTAATTTGGCCTAGAGTTTGGTTCTTAAATATGAGGGTGTCAAAATTTAAATCTTATTAAAATATAGGATGCAATAGGACAAGTAAGAAAAGATGATCTTGTGTTTCTTCATTGGCCAAACAGAGAGAACATGATGCAGGAACAATCAATTTTCAGTTAACAAACACACAGGCCACTACAAGGGAATCATGAAGACAAAGTCACTTAAACATTGTGTTTGGGAGAAAAGTGTAAATAGGTAATATCGGACGAAATTAAATTTGTGAGTTTGAATTTAAGTGTACCCTCCTCCACATTTTGCCAATATTGTTGATAGTGATATGCACACTTAATGGAAAAGTTACCTTTGGGACCCAAATTCTATATACTAGTATCTTTAGTAGTTTTGGGATAGTATGCATTATTTGGTTAAGGAAAAACTACGACTCGTAGAGCAATTTTTTCCTAAATTATGCACCATGGATAAATGTTGACAAAATATCGAGTCAAGCATACTGGGATGAAATTGACCCTCACTTAACACCTGAACCGGTTTGGCCCTATCAGGATGGAAAAAATATTTGTTAATGGTCTATAACATACTATTATAATATGCATAATCTACTTTCCTATTCCATATAATATACTTGTTAGTGATATAATTTTGTTGTGGTTGAGGGGTGTTTGACTATATAAAACTGATAAAACATATTAGTTGATGGTCTATAACATTCTATTATATTATGCATAACATACTTTTCTATTATGCTTAAGATACTTGTTAATGGTGCAATTTCTCAAGCTTAAAGGGTGTTTGGTCTTTTTAAGCTGGAATAACATATTAGTTAGTAGTCTATAACAAACTAAAGTATTATATATGACTTACTTTCTCATTCTCTATGACAAACTAGTTAATGGTATAATTTTTCATGGTTAAGAGGTGTTTGGCCCTGTAAAGCTGACATAATATATTAGTAGGTTGTATATAACATACTATTATGTTATGCATAATATAGTTTCCTATCTTGCATAATATACTATGGGTTCATTATTTTTTGTATAAATTGGTTCATTATTTTTTGGGTCAATCGGTTCAAGGGTTAACATATGCGCATATTCGCCATTGAATCCAAGACATGATATTTTGCCAACCTAAATCTGTGGTTCGATATTTTGCCAACAGTTGCTCTAGATGTTGTAATTTTCCTAATTTACTAGTGAAATATTGATAACCTAGTTGAGCATTTATTAGCACCTTTGTTTTAGTTGAGCCATTGTGGTTGCAACCCCCTTGATACACTTGACCACCAATAGAGAGTCCCCCTGAATTATGACCTATTTCTAAGGAAACAATATTTGGAACAGGTATACGATTAAGAATAAGGAATTCACTTCTTTAAGGTTATCTATTTTATGACAGGGGCCACATTACAATAAGCTTAGAAAACCTTAATGATCTCTGATGATCAACCCCCACCAGCAATATCTACGGATTTGTTTGAAGATTCCTCAAAGTTAGATTTTAGGGTATCTTGCTTTGGACGGTCCAGATAATATTAAGTTGAGGTTCACTATTTTTTGGCAATTTAGGAAATCCCCTAATTTGGCCTAGAGTTTGGATCTTAAATGTAAGGGAGTCTAAATTTAAAGGTTATTTAAAATCAAGGATGCAATAGGACAAGTAAGAAAAAGATGATCTTGTGTTTCTTCATAGGTCAAACTGAGAAAACATGATGCAGGAACAATCAATTTCAATTAACAAACACGCAGGCCACTAGAAGGGAATCATGAACACAAAGTCATATAAGCATTGTGCTTGGGTGGAAAGTGTAAATAGGTAATGTCGGATGAAATTAAATTTGTGAGTTTGAATTTAAGTGTAGCCTCCTCCACATTTTGCCAATATTGTTTAAAGTGATATGCACTCTTGATGGAGAAGTTACCTTTGGGACCCAAGTTCTATATGCTAGTATCTTCAGTAGTTTTAGGGATAGTATGCATTATTTGGTTAAGGAAAAACAATGACTCGTAGAGTAATTTTTGCCTAAATATTGTACCATGGATAAATGTTGACTAAATATCGAGTCAAGCGTACGGGGATGAAATTGACCCTCACTTAACCCCTGAACCAATTTGGCCCAATGAAGATGGAAAACATATAAGTTAATGGTCTATAACATACTATTATAATAAGCACAATCTACTTTCCTATTCCACATAATATACTTGTTAGTGATATAATTTCTTGTGGTCGAGGGGTGTTTGGCTGTATGAAACTAATATAACATATTAGTTCATGGTCCATAACATTCTATTATATTATCCATAACATACTTTTTTATTTTTCTTAACATACTTGTTAATGGTGCAATTTCTCAAGCTTGAAAGGTGTTTGGTCTTTTTAAGCTGGCATAACATATTAGTTAATAGTCTATAACAACCTTAAATATTATATATAACTTACTTTCTCATTCTATATAACAAACTAGTTAATGGTATAATTTTTCGTGGCTCAGAGGTGTTTGGCCCTGTAAAGCTGACATAATATATTTGTAGGTTGTATATAACATACTATTATGTTATGCATAATAAACTTTCCCATCTTGCATAACACACTATTGGTTCATTCTTTTTTGTATAAATCATTGCATTATTTTTGTGTAAATCGGTTCAAGGGTTAACATATGGGTATATTCGCCATCGAATTCCTGACTTGATATTTTGTCAATATAAATCTATAGTTCGATATTTAGCCAACAGTTGCTCCATGAGTTGTAATTCTCCTTATTTACTAGTGATATATTGATAACCTAGTTGAGCATTTATTTGCACCTTTGTATTAGTGGCATTAGTGACGTTGCAACCCCCTTGATACACTTGACCACCAAAAGAGAGTCCCCCTGAATTATGACCTATTTCTGAGGAAAAAATATTTGGAACAGGTATACGGTTAAGAATAAGGCATTCACATCTACAAAGTTATCTATTTTATGATGTAGGGGCCACATTACAATAAGCTTAGAGAACCTTAATGATCTCTGATGATCAACCCCCACCAGCAGTACCTACGGATTTGTTTGAAGAAGTTACCTAAGGGACCCGAGTTTTATATGCTAGTATCTTCACTAGTTTGAGGGATAGTGTGCATTATTTGGTTTAGAAAAAAACCTGACTCATAGAGCAATTTTGCATAAATATTGAACCATGGATAAATGTGAACAAAATATCGAGTCATCTGTAGTGGGATGAAAGTGCCCTCTCTTAACCGCTGAACCGGTTTGGCCCTACGAAGACGGAATAACATATTAGTTAACAGTCTATAATGTACAATTATAATATGTGCAATCTACTTTCCTATTCCACGTAATATACTAGTTAGTAATATAATATCTTGTGGTTGAGGAGTGTTTGGCTATATCAAACTGGATTAAAATATTAGTTAAAGGTCTATAACATTCTATAATATTATGCATAACATACTTCTCTATTGTGCTTAACATACTAGTTAATGGTACAATTTCTCAAGGTTCGAAGGCGTTTGGACTTATTCGCCTAGCATAAAATATTAGTTAATAGTTTATAACATACTAAAATGTTATATATAATTTACTTTCTCATTCTATATAACAAACTAGTTAATGATATAATTTTTCTTGGTTGAGAGGTGTTTGGCCCTATAAAGTAGATATAACATATTAGTACATTATTTATAACGTAATAATTCTAAATTGTATATTACATACTATTATGTTATACATAAAATACTTTCCCATCTTGCATAACATAGTATTGGTTCATTATTTTTTGTACAAATCGGTTCAAGGGTTAACATATGAGCATATTCGTCATCGAATCCATGACTTGATATTTTGCCAACATTTATCTGTGGCTCGATATTTAGCCAATAGTTGCTCCATGAGTTATAATTCTCCTTGTTGACTAGTGATATGTTGATCTCCTAGTGAAGCATTTATTTACACCTTTGTATTAGTGGCATCAGTGAGGTTGCAACCCCCTTGATAAACTTCACCACCAATAGAGAGTCCCCCTGGATTATGATCTTTTTTTATGGAAAGAAGATTTGGCACAGGTTTATGGTTTAGAAAAAGGAATTCACTTTTGAGAAGTTATCTGTTTTATGATGTAGGGGCCACATTACTATAAGCTTGGAGAATCTTGAAGATCTTTGATGATCAACCCCCACCAACGATATCTACGGATATGTTTGAAGATTCATCAAAGTTAGATTTTAGGATATCTTGGTTTGAAGGGTCCAGATAATATGAAGTGGGGTTCACTACTTTTTGGCAATTTTGGAAATCCCCTAATTTGGCCTAGTGTTTGGTTCTTTGAGGTAAGGAAGTCTAAATTTGAAGGTTATTTCAAATCTACGAAGCAATAGGACAAGTAAGAAAAAGATGATCTTGTGTTACTTCAGAGGCCAAACAGAGAGAACATGATGGCGGAACAATCAATTTTCTATTAACAAAAATAGAGGCCACTAGATGGGAATCATGAAGACAAAGCCATAGAAGCATTGAGCTTGTGAGAAAATTTTAAATAGGTAATGTCGGACCAAATTAAATTTGTGAGTATGAGTTTTCGTGTACCCTCCTCCACATTTTTCCTATATATAGTAGATAGTGATATGCACTCTTGATGGATAAGTTACCTAAGGGACCCAAGTTCTTTATGCTAGTAACTTCAGTAGTTTGAGGGATAGTGTGCATTATTTGGTTTAGAAAAAAACCTGACTCATAGAGCAATTTTTGCATAAATATTGAACCATGGATAAATGTGGACCAAATATCGAGTCATCTGTAGTGGGATGAAAGTGCCCCTCACTTAACCGCTGAACCGGTTTGGCCCTACGAAGACGGAATAACATATTAGTTAACAGTCTACAATGTACAATTATAATATGTGCAATCTACTTTCCTATTCCACATAATATACTAGTTAGTCATATAATATCTTGTGGTTGAGGTGTGTTTGGCTATATCAAACTGGCTTAAAATATTAGTTAAAGGTCAATAACATTCTATAATATTATGGATAACATACTTCTCTATTGTGCTTAACATACTAGTTAATGGTACAATTTCTCAAGGTTCGAAGGTGTTTGGATTTATTAGCCTTGCATAACATATAAGTTAATAGTTTATAACATACTAAAATGTTATATATAATTTACTTTCTCATTCTATATAACAAACTAGTTAATGATATAATTTTTATTGGTTGAGAGGTGTTTGGCCTTATAATGTAGATATAACATATTAGTACATTGTATATAGCGTAATAATACTAAATTATATATAACATACTATTATGTTATACATAAAATACTTTCCCATCTTGCATAACTTAGTATTGGTTCATTATTTTTTGTACAAATCGGTTCAAGGGTGATCATATGGGCATATTCGAAATCGAATCCATGACTTGATATTTTATCAACATACATCTGTGGTTCGATATTTTGCCAGTAGTTGCTCCCTGAGTTACAATTCTCCTTGTTGACTAGTGATATGTTGATCTCCAAGTGGAATATATATTTGCACCTCTGTATTAGTGGCATCAGTGAGGTTGCAACCCCTTTGATACACTTCACCACCAATAGAGAGTCCCCCTGGATTATGATCTTTTTTTATGGAAAGAAGATTTGGAACAAGTTTATGGTTTAGAAAAAGGAATTCACTTTTGCAAAGTTATTTGTTTTATGATGTAGGGGCCACATTACTATAAGCTTGGAGAACCTTTAAGATCTCTGATGATCAAACCCCACCAACGATATCTACGGATATATTTGAAGATTCATCAAAGTTAGATTTTAGGGTATCTTGGTTTGAAGGGTCCAGATAATATGAAGTGGGGTTCACTACTTTTTGGCAATTTTGGAAATCCCCTAATTTGGCCTAGTGTTTGGTTCTTTGAGGTATGGAAGTCTAAATTTGAAGGTTATTTCAAATCTACGAAGCAATAGGACAAGTAAGAAAAAGATGTCGAAACAATCAATTTTTAATTAACAAAAATAGAGGCCACTAGAAGGGAATCATGAAGACAAAGCCAAAGAAGCATTGCGCTTGGGAGGAAATTTTAAAAAGGTAATGTCAGACCAAATTAAATTTGTGACTATGAATTTTAGTGTACCCTCCTGCACATTTTGCCAATAAAGTAGATAGTGATATGCACTCTTGATGGAGAAGTTACCTAAGGGACCCAAGTTCTATATGCTAGTATCTTCAGTAGTTTGAGGGATAGTGTGCATTATTTGGTTTAGAAAAAACCTGACTCATAGAGCAATTTTTGCATAAATATTGAACCATGGATAAATGTGGACTAAATATCGAGTCATCTGTAGTGGGATGAAAGTGCCCCTCACTTAACCGCTGAACCGGTTTGGCCCTACGAAGACGGAATAACATATTAGTTAACAGTCTATAATGTACAATTATAATATGTGCAATCTACTTTCCTATTCCACATAATATACTAGTTAGTGATATAATATCTTGTGGTTGAGGTGTGTTTGGCTATATCAAACTGGCTTAAAATATTAGTTAAAGGTCTATAACATTCTTTAATATTATGCATAACATACTTCTCTATTGTGCTGAACATACTAGTTAATGGTACAATTTCTCAATGTTCGAAGGCGTTTGGACTTATTAGCCTAGCATAACATATGAGTTAATAGTTTATAACATACTAAAATGTTATATATAATTTACTTCCTCATTCTATATAACAAACTAGTTAATGATATAATTTTTCTTGGTTGAGAGGTGTTTGGCCCTATAAAGTAGATATAACATATTAGTACATTGTAAATAACGTAATAATACTAAATTGTATATAACATACTATTATGTTATACATAAAATACTTTCCCATCTTGCATAACATAGTATTGGTTCATTATTTTATGTACAAATCGGTTCAAGGGTTAACATATGAGCATATTCGTAGCTAATCCATGACTTGATATTTTGCCAACAGACATCTGTGGTTCGATATTTAGCCAATAGTTGCTCCATGAGTTACAATTCTCCTTGTTGACTAGTGATATGTTGATCTCCTAGTGGAGCATTTATTTGCACCTTTGTATTAGTGGCATCAGTGAGGTTGAAACCCCCTTGATACACTTCACCACCAATAGAGAGTCCCCCTGGATTATGATCTTTTTTTATGGAAAGAAGATTTGGAACAGGTTTATGGTTTAGAAAAAGGAATTCACTTTTGCATAGTTATCTGTTTTATGATGTAGGGGCCACATTACTATAAGTTTGGAGAACCTTGAAGATCTCTGATGATCAACCCCCACCAACGATATCTACGGATATGTTTGAAGATTCATCAAAGTTAGATTTTAGAGTATCTTGGTTTAGAGGGTCCAGATGATATAAAGTAGGGGTTCACGACTTTTTGGCAATTTTGGAAATCCCCTAATTGTCCTTGTGTTTGGTTCTTTGAGGAAAGGGAGTCTAAATTTGAAGGTTATTTCAAATCTACGAAGCAATAGGACAAGTAAGAAAAAAATGATCTTGTGTTACTTCAGAGGCCAAAAAGAGAGAACATGATGGCGGAACAATCAATTTTCAATTTACAAAAATAGAGGCCACTAGAAGGGAATAATGAAGACAAAGCCATAGAAGCATTGCGCTTGGGAGGAAATTTTTAATAGGTAATCTCGGACCAAATTAAATTTGTGACTATGAATTTTAGTGTACCCTCCTGCACATTTTGCCAATATAGTAGATAGTGATATGCACTCTTGATGGAGAAGTTACCTAAGGGACCCAAGTTCTATATGCTAGTATCTTCAGTAGTTTGAGGGATAGTGTGCATTATTTGGTTAAGAAAAAAACCTGACTCATAGAGCAATTTTTGCATAAATATTGAACCATGGATAAAAGTGGACTAAATATCGAGTCATCTGTAGTGGGATGAAAGTGCCCCTCACTTAACCGCTGAACCGGTTTGGTCCTACGAAGACGGAATAACATATTAGTTAACAGTCTATATTGTACAATTATAATATGTGCAATCTACTTTCCTATTCCACATAATATACTAGTTAGTGATATAATATCTTGTGGTTGAGTAGTGTTTGGCTATATCAAACTGGCTTAAAATATTAGTTAAAGGTCTATAACATTCTATAATATTATGCATAACATACTTCTCTATTGTGCTGAACATACTAGTTAATGGTACAATTTCTCAATGTTCGAAGGCGTTTGGACTAATTAGCCTAGCATAACATATTAGTTAATAGTTTATAACATACTAAAATGTTATATATAATTTACTTTCCTCATTCTATATAACAAACTAGTTAATGATATAATTTTTCTTGGTTGAGAGGTGTTTGGCCCTATAAAGTAGATATAACATATTAGTACATTGTAAATAACGTAATAATACTAAATTGTATATAACATACTATTATGTTATACATAAAATACTTTCCCATCTTGCATAACATAGTATTGGTTCATTATTTTTTGTACAAATCGGTTCAAGGGTTAACATATGAGCATATTCGTCATATAATCCATGACTTGATATTTTGCCAACATACATCTGTGGTTCGATATTTAGCCAATAGTTGCTCCATGAGTTACAATTCTCCTTGTTGACTAGTGATATGTTGATCTCCTAGTGGAGCATTTATTTGCACCTTTGTATTAGTGGCATCAGTGAGGTTGCAACCCCCTTGATACACTTCACCACCAATAGAGAGTCCCCCTGGATTATGATCTTTTTTTATGGAAAGAAGATTTGGAACAGGTTTATGGTTTAGAAAAAGGAATTCACTTTTGCAAAGTTATCTGTTTTATGATGTAGGGGCCACATTACTATAAGCTTGGAGAACCTTGAAGATCTCTGATGATCAACCCCCACCAACGATATCTACGGATATGTTTGAAGATTCATCAAAGTTAGATTTTAGGGTATCTTGGTTTGAAGGGTCCAGATAATATGAAGTGGGGTTCACTACTTTTTGGCAATTTTGGAAATCCCCTAATTTGGCCTAGTGTTTGGTTCTTTGAGGTAAGGAAGTCTAAATTTGAAGGTTATTTCAAATCTATGAAGCAATAGGACAAGTAAGAAAAAGATGATCTTGTGTTACTTCAGAGGCCAAACAGAGAGAACAAGATGGCGGAACAATCAATTTTCTATTAACAAAAATAGAGGCCACTAGATGGGAATCATGAAGACAAAGCCATAGAAGCATTGCGCTTGGGAGGAAATTTTAAATAGGTAATGTCGGACCAAATTAAATTTGTGACAATGAATTTTAGTGTACCCTCCTGCACATTTTGCCAATATAGTAGATAGTGATATGCACTCTTGATGGAGAAGTTACCTAAGGGACCCAAGTTCTTTATGCTAGTATCTTCAGTAGTTTGAGGGATAGTGTGCATTATTTGGTTAAGAAAAAAACCTGACTCATAGAGCAATTTTTGCATAATTATTGAACCATGGAAAAAGGTGGACTAAATATCGAGTCATCTGTAGTGGGATGAAAGTGCCCCTCACTTAACCGCTGAACCGGTTTGGCCCTACGAAGATGGAATAACATATTAGTTAACAGTCTATAATGTACAATTATAATATGTGCAATCTACTTTCCTATTCCACATAATATACTAGTTAGTGATATAATATCTTGTGGTTGAGGAGTATTTGGCTATATCAAACTGGCTTAAAATATTAGTTAAAGGTCTATAACATTCTATAATATTATGCATAACATACTTCTCTATTGTGCTTAACATACTAGTTAATGGTACAATTTCTCAAGGTTCGAAGGTGTTTGGACTTATTAGCCTAGCATAACATATAAGTTAATAGTTTAAAACATACTAAAATGTTATACGTAATTTACTTTCTCATTCTATATAACAAACTAGTTAATGATATAATTTTTCTTGGTTGAGAGGTGTTTGGCCCTATATAGTAGATATAACATATTAGTACATTGTATATAGCGTAATAATACTAAATTATGTATAACATACTATTATGTTAAACATAAAATACTTTCCCATCTTGCATAACATAGTATTGGTTCAATATTTTTTGTACAAATCGGTTCAAGGGTTAACATATGAGCATATTCGAAATCGAATCCATGACTTGATATTTTGCCAACATACTTCTGTGGTTCAATATTTTGCCAATAGTTGCTCCATGAGTTACAAGAGTCCTTGTTGACTAGTGATATGTTGATCTCCTACTGGAGTATTTATTTGCACCTTTGTATTAGTGGCATCAGTGAGGTTGCAACCCCCTTGATACACTTCACCACCAATAGAGAGTCCCCCTGGATTATGATCTTTTTTTAAGGAAAGAAGATTTGGAACAGGTTTATGGTTTAGAAAAAGGAATTCACTTTTGCAAAGTTATCTATTTTATGATGTAAGGGCCACATTACTATAAGCTTGGAGAACCTTTAAGATCTCTGATGATCAACCCCCACCAACGATATCTAAGGATATATTTGAAGATTCATCAAAATTAGATTTTAGGGTATCTTGGTTTGAAGGGTCCAGATAATATGAAGTGGGGTTCACTACTTTTTGGCAATTTTGGAAATCCCCTCATTTGGCCTAGTGTTTGGTTCTTTGAGGTAAGGAAGTCTAAATTTGAAGGTTATTTCAAATCTACGAAGCAATAGGACAAGTAAGAAAAAGATGATCTTGTGTTACTTCAGAGGCCAAACAGAGAGAACATGATGGCGGAACAATCAATTTTCTATTAACAAAAATAGAGGCCACTAGATGGGAATCATGAAGACAAAGCCATAGAAGCATTGCGCTTGGGAGAAAATTTTAAATAGGTAATGTCGGACCAAATTAAATTTGTGAGTATGACTTTTCGTGTACCCTCCTCCACATTTTTCCTATATATAGTAGATAGTGATATGCACTCTTGATGGATAAGTTACCTAAGGGACCCAAGTTCTATATGCTAGTATCTTCAGTTGTTTGAGGGATAGTGTGCATTATTTGGTTTAGAAAAAAACCTGACTCATAGAGCAATTTTTGCATAAATATTGAACCATGGATAAATGTGGACCAAATATCGAGTCATCTGTAGTGGGATGAAAGTGCCCCTCACTTAACCGCTGAACCGGTTTGGCCCAACGAAGACGGAATAACATATTAGTTAACAGTCTACAATGTACAATTATAATATGTGCAATCTACTTTCCTATTCCACATAATATACTAGTTAGTGATATAATATCTTGTGGTTGAGGAGTATTTGGCTATATCAAACTGGCTTAAAATATTAGTTAAAGGTCTATAACATTCTATAATATTATGCATAACATACTTCTCTATTGTGCTTAACATACTAGTTAATGGTACAATTTCTCAAGGTTCGAAGGCGTTTGGACTTATTAGCCTAGCATAACAAATAAGCTAATAGTTTATAACATACTAAAATGTTATATATAATTTACTTTCTCATTCTATATAACAAACTAGTTAATGATATAATTTTTCTTGGTTGAGAGGTGTTTGGCCCTATAAAGTAGATATAACATATTAGTACATTGTAAATAACGTAATAATACTAAATTGTATATAACATACTATTATGTTATACATAAAATACTTTCCCATCTTGCATAATTAGTATTGGTTCATTATTTTTTGTACAAATCGGTTCAAGGGTTAACATATGAGCATATTCGAAATCGAATCCATGACTTGATATTTTGCCAACATACATTTGTTGTTCGATATTTTGCCAATAGTTGCTCCATGAGTTACAATTCTCCTTGTCGACTAGTGATATGTTGATCTCCTAGTGGAGTATTTATTTGCACCTTTGTATTAGTGACATCAGTGAGGTTGAAACCCCCTTGATACACTTCACCACCAATAGAGAGTCCCCCTGGATTATAATCTTTTTTTATGAAAAGAAGATTTGGAACAGGTTTATGGTTTAGAGAAAGGAATTCACTTTTGCAAAGTTATCTGTTTTATGATGTAGGGGCCACATTACTATAAGCTTGGAGAACCTTTAAGATTTCTGATGATCAACCCCCACCAACGATATCTACGGATATATTTGAAGATTCATCAAAGTTAGATTTTAGGGTATCTTGGTTTGAAGGGTCCAGATAATATGAAGTTGGGTTCACTACTTTTTGGCAATTTTGGAAATCCCCTAATTTGGCCTAGTGTTTGGTTCTTTGAGGTAAGGAAGTCTAAATTTGAAGGTTATTTCAAATCTACGAAGCAAAAGGACAAGTAAGAAAAAGATGATCTTGTGTTACTTCAGAGGCCAAACAGAGAGAACATGATGGCGGAACAATCAATTTTCAATTAACAAAAATAGAGGCCACTAGATGGGAATCATGAAGACAAAGCCATAGAAGCATTCCGCTTGGGAGAAAATTTTAAATAGGTAATTTCGGACCAAATTAAATTTGTGAGTATGAGTTTTCGTGTACCCTCCTCCTCATTTTTCCTATATATAGTAGATAGTGATATGCACTCTTGATGGATAAGTTACCTAAGGGACCCAAGTTCTATATGCTAGTATCTTCAGTAGTTTGAGGGATAGTGTGCATTATTTGGTTTAGAAAAAAACCTGACTCATTGAGCAATTTTTGCATAAATATTGAACCATGGATAAATGTGGACTAAATATCGAGTCATCTGTAGAGGGATGAAAGTGCCCCTCACTTAACCGCTTAACCGGTTTGTCCCATACGAAGACGGAATAACATATTAGTTAACAGTCTATAATGTACAATTATAATATGTGCAATCTACTTTCCTATTCTACATAATATACTAGTTAGTGATATAATATCTTGTGGTTGAGGAGTATTTGGCTATATCAAACTGGCTTAAAATATTAGTTAAAGGTCTATAACATTCTATAATATTATGCATAACATACTTCTCTATTGTGCTTAACAAACTAGTTAATGGTACAATTTCTCAAGGTTCGAAGGTGTTTGGACTTATTAGCCAAGCATAACATATATTTTAATAGTTTATAACATACTAAAATGTTATATATAATTTACTTTCTCATTCTATATAACAAACTAGTTAATGATATAATTTTTCTTGGTTGAGAGGTGTTTGGCCCTATAATGTAGATATAACATATTAGTACATTGTATATAGCGTAATAATACTAAATTATATATAACATACTATTATGTTATACATAAAATACTTTCCCATCTTGCATAACATAGTATTGGTTCATTATTTTTTGTACAAATCGGTTCAAGGGTTAACTTATGGGCATATTCGAAATCGAATCCATGACTTGATATTTTGCCAACATACATCTGTGGTTCAATATTTTGCCAATAGTTGCTCCATGAGTTACAATTCTCCTTGTTGACTAGTGATATGTTGATCTCCTACTGGAGCATTTATTTGCACCTTTGTATTAGTGGCATCAGTGAGGTTGCAACCCCCTTGATACACTTCACCACCAATAGAGAGTCCCCCTGGATTATGATTTTTTTTTATGGAAAGAAGATTTGGAACAGGTTTATGGTTTAGAAAAAGGAATTCAGTTTTGCAAAGTTATCTGTTTTATGATGTAGGGGCCACATTACTATAAGCTTAGAGAACCTTGAAGATCTCTGATGATCAACCCCCACCAACAATATCTACGGATATGTTTGAAGATTAATCAAAGTTAGATTTTAGGGTATCTTGGTTTGAAGGGTCCAGATAATATAAAGCGGGGTTCACTACTTTTTGGCAATTTTGGAAATCCCCTAATTTGGCCTAGTGTTGTGTTCTTTGACGTAAGGGAGTCTAAATTTGAAGGTTATTTCAAATCTACGAAGCAATAGGACAAGTAAGAAAAAGATGATCTTGTGTTACTTCAGAGGCCAAACAGAGAGAACATGATGGCGGAACAATCAATTTTCAATTAACAAAAATAGAGGCCACTAGATGGGAATCATGAAGACAAAGCCATAGAAGCATTGCGCTTGGGAGGAAATTTTAAATAGGTAATGTCGGACCAAATTAAATTTGTGAGTATGAGTTTTCGTGTACCCTCCTCCTCATTTTTCCAATATATAGTAGAGAGTGATATGCACTCTTGATGGAGAAGTTACCTATGGGACCCAAGTTTTATATGCTAGTATCTTCAGTAGTTTGGGGATAGTATGCATTATTTGGTTTAAAAAAAAATATGACGCATAGAGCAATTTTTGCCAAAATATTGAACCATGGATAAATGTTGACTAAATATCGAGTCATTTGTAGTGGGATGAAAGTGCCCCTCACTTAACCGCTGAACCGGTTTGGCCCTACGAAGACGGAATAACATATTACTTAACAGTCTATAATGTACAATTATAATATGTGCAACCTACTTTCCTATTCCACATAATAAACTAGTTAGTGATATAATTTCTTGTGGTTGATGAGTGTTTGGCTATATGAAACTGGCTTAAAATATTAGTTAAAGGTCTATAACATTCTATAATATTATGCTTAACATAATTCTCTATTGTGCTTAACATACTAATTAATGGTACAATTTCTCAAGGTTCGAAGGCATTTGGACTTATTAGCCTTGCATAACATATTAGTTAATAGTTTATAACATACTAAAATGTTATATATAATTTACTTTCTCATTCTTCATAACAAACTAGTTAATGGTATAATTTTTCTTGGTTGAGAGGTGTTTGGCCCAATAAAACAAATATAACATATTAGTACATTGTATATAACGTAATAATACTAAATTGTTTATAATATACTATAATGTTATACATAAAATACTTTCCCATCTTGCATAACATACTATTGGTTCATTATTTTTTGTATAAATCGGTTCAAGGGTTAACATATGAGCATATTCGCCATCGAATCCATGACATGATATTTTGCCAACATACATTTGTGGTTCGATATTTAGCCAATAGTTGCTCCATAAGTTATAATTCTTCTTGTTGACTAGTGACATGTTCATCTCCTAGTGGAGCATTTATTTGCACCTTTGTATTAGTGGCATCGGTGAGGTTGCAACCCCCGTGATGCACTTCACCACCAATAGAGAGTCCCCCTGTATTATGATCTTTTTCGATGGAAAGAAGATTTGGAACAGGTTTATGGTTTAGAAAAAGGAATTCACTTTTGCAAAGTTATATGTTTTATGATGTAGGGGCCACATTATTATAAGCTTGGAAAACCTTGAAGATCTCTGATGATCAACCCCCACCAACGATATCTACGGATATGTTGGAAGATTCAGCAAAGTAAGATTTTACGACATCTTGGTTTGAAGGGTCCAGACAATATGAAGTAGGGGTTCACTACTTTTTGGCAATTTTGGAAATCCCCTAATTTGGCCTAGTGTTTGGTTCTTTGAGGTAAGGGAGTCTAAATTTGAAGGTTATTTCAAATCTACGAAGCAATAGGACAAGTATGAAAAAGTTGATCTTGTGTTACTTCTGAGGCCAAACAGAGAGAACATGATGCAGGAACAATCAATTTTCAATTAACAAAAATAGAGGCCAATTGAAGGGAATCATGAAGACAAAGCCATATAAGCATTGTGCATGGGTGGAAAGTTTAAATAGGTAATGTCAGACCAAATTAACTTTGTGAGTTTGAATTTTAGAATACCATCCTCCACTTTATGCAAGTCCGAATATCGTCCCACAAGGACCAAGCCAGTAGTTAATTACTTTATGGATAAAAATCTAATGTTTGAGGAATCTGATTTGAAGGACAAGAGCTATACTAAACAAGTGCTTAAAAACACTTGAAAAAAGGCTTTGAGGAATTTCAAAGAGGAGAGAAGGCGTTGGGAATCCAACTCCCTCCCTAGACACTTCTGAGATTGAATGGAAAATGGTTTTGGAAATCAGTTTCTGACGAGCTTATAAAATTATGGCTACAATCCGCATCGACATCACCTTTTTCTATCTCCTAGAGAAAACTAGCTGGCATAATCTACTCTACTTGACAGCATAAACATGAAGCTCTTATGTCATAGGCAGATCAGCTAATCCAAAAGGGTATTACTTTAAGGTCGAGGATTAACCCAAGGATTAGTGATCTACCTAGTGCACAAACTCATAAAGATTGTAAAATCCTATCAACATGTCTCACCTTAAGCCTAGCATCACCTTATAACCAGTACATAGCCAGACAGCAAGTATGAATCAAGAAATTACGACATGAAAAACTCATTCATGCACCAAACTGAAAACCAAATAGATTATAAGTATCAATCTCATTACATGCCTAGGGAGTCATGGAATCCCAACTAAAAATGACTACTCCATGCTAGAATTATAAACACACAACATGGTTTGTACAACAGCCATGAAATAAGAAAGACTAAGTAAAGAAAACTCCCTTGGGAAGGCTACCCTTAATCACCCTTGCTCCTTAGCTTATTGCTCCACCTTTCTTCCTCAAGATACCAGAGTTCGTGTGAAACTCCCTCTGGACCTTTTCCTCTCTCTCTAAACTAAACTGGAAAGCAAAATTGAATA
Organism: Aristolochia fimbriata; assembly: GCA_019845555.1. Lineage (NCBI taxonomy): Eukaryota > Viridiplantae > Streptophyta > Magnoliopsida > Piperales > Aristolochiaceae > Aristolochia > Aristolochia fimbriata. The sequence continues at coordinate 13,551,107 of CM034083.1, forward strand.
CAAGACTTGAAACTAAACACAAAAACTGAATGAATAGCTCTTCCCCTCGGGACTCCTATTTATAGTTGAAGTACTGCCAGACTTTGTAGTTTTAGCCTCTGTCCAGGGGTATGAATTGTGACTTCCCGACCTCAGAATTCGATGAAATTTTATCCAAACCTTCCTTCTGTAGTCCGTTTCTTTCTCACGAAATTTGAATCCATTCTGAGTTGGGAAACTCGAGATATGGTGTGGAGAGGTTGGAAGATTTCTGCTGCCAATTTCTGTACGGGGTCCACCACTTTGGAGATGTAAAACTCGTGAAGCCCGGCTTGGATTGGCCTGAATTTTCGTGACATGATCCTCAGTAGCTCCAGGAATCTTCTTTCCAAGTTTGGCTTCAATTGGAATTCATAAACTCCATGTATGCTCTTCACAAATTTCAGATTTATCTTCTTCTTTTGGCAGCAGATTCCTAATTTGAATTGAACTTCTTCTCTTTGACCATTCAATGCACCTAGACTCGAGCACATTACTTTAAGATCTTCGTGGATACCTTCCTTAGACGCTTGAGACTCCTTCTCCCAAGTTTGGACTCGATTTGATATCAGGATCCCAAGATTTTTGCGACTTATCAATACTGAGTCTGCGGCGCGGTCGCGCCAAATTTGCTGTAAAAGTGGCGTGGGCGCGCCACTACTTAGGCTTTTCTCTGCTCCCCGAACGGCAAGTCTTCTTTTCTTCTTCAGCAGCACTTTGGCGCGTTCTCCCAATGAGGTAGCGCCAAATTCTGGCGCGGTCGCGCCCTCCATTGGCGCGGTCGCGCCAATTCGCTTTCTCCAACCGTTGGCTTTCATGACCATTAGGTCGTTGGACATTTTTCCTCATTAATTTGAATTTTCTTGCATTTAACTGGCGCGGTCACGCCATTTCTGGCGTGGGCGCACCACTCTTCCTTTTGACCTCTTTTGTTCATTTTTCTTCTGTTTTTGCTCCAAATCCTGTTTTTCTTCTTTCATTGGGTACCGAGGCATAAAAAATAAAACTGAGTCATATTTGTTGATTTTGTGCTCGGAATTGACTCATAATTAAGTTTTTCAATCGATATCTATGCCCAAAGATAGAGCCTTTTAGACACTTATCACTTTGTAAATTTTTGTTCGAACTTTTGATCCGTTCAACTTATTGAGATCCCTTTGCCATCATTATGTGCTTCTTCTTTCTTTTTCTTGTCCACCTTTTATCATGTGGAAACTTCATCCCGTCAATCGGAGTTGTTTAGGCATCGTTTGTTATATACGAAACTTTTAGCAGAATCGATCCATGACTCGGTTCCGGAAAGGAGTTTCGTTGTCCATCACGATGTACCAAGGTACGCCTTATCGGTAAATGACTTGTGTTCGGATGAAGCCAACTACGGCAATGGCCTGGACTTCTCGAAGTGCTACAGCTTCGGCCCATTTGGATAAGTAATCAGTTGCGGCAAGAATGTATTGTCGATCGGAGTTTGATTTGAGAGTGATGGGACCAATTATGTCCAATCCCCATGCTTCAAAGCGGCTAGGATGCAACCGTCGGGTGGAGCGGTTCCGGTGGCTGGTGGGTATAGTCAGCGTGGAGCTGACAGGCCTTGCAAGCTCGTGCTAGCTCAATGGCATCTTGGAGCATGGACGGCTAGTAATATCCAAGCCGTTTAACTTGCATGTGCAGCTTTGGACCGGCTTCATGCGCGCCATAGATTCTTGTATGGGTTTCCTTTTGCACTTGTCGCCCTTCTTCTTTGGACAAGCACCAGAGGAGAAATCCCTCATATTACCTTCTGTATAGTACGTCATTGACAGACGTACCTTGGAGCCGTCCGGCCGATGAGGACCCATTCCCTCATATCTGCCAAAAGCGTGCTATGTCGAAGGAAATTACATATTGGTTCACGCCAACCTGTTGCTTTACTTTCGTGGATTGAGATGGGGAGGGATTCTTCCTTTTCTTCCATCTTTTCTTCAGCTTCCTCTTCGATTGGAAGAGGGACTAGAGGGACTACCCACCTCTCGCCGATGGGAACATGACTTGGCCGGTTGTCAAGTTGTGCTAGGCTAGCTGCGATCCCAGCTAGAGCGTCGGTAGGTCCGTTCAGGTGCGTGGTAAGTAGTGGAGTGAAGTTTGTGAAATTTTGGCCAAGAGGTCGCCGGCGTACTTCCAGTATGGCACCAATTTGACTTTCTTGACCTCAAACTCTCCCGTGATTTGTTTGATCATGAGTGTTGAGTCGTTGTCGACTTTGAGTTGGGGTGTCTCCATTTCGACCGCCATGCCGAGGCCAAGGAGGAGTGCTTGATATTCTGCTACGTTGTTTGAGTAGTTTTGGGTAAGCACGAATGAGTACGGAAGCATGTTGCCTTTTGGCGAGACGAAGAGGACTCCTGCTCCGGCTCCATTTCTCTTGGCAGCCTCGTCGAAGTACATTTTCCAAGGAGAAAGTATTTTGACAAGGAAAATTTCTTTGTCAGTAAATTCTCAGTCAACTCTTATTCTGTGGTCACTAGATGATCGACAAGAAAGTTCGCCAGGGCTTGGTCTTTGATGGCCCTCTGTGGTATGAAATTTATTTTGAACTTAGACAGCAGGAGTGCTCATTTTGCCAATCGGCTAGAGAGGATTGGCCGTGACATGAAGTACTTGAGAGGGTCGGCGCGAGAGATTAAATTTGTTGAGTGCGCCAGAAGATAGTACCTTAGTTTCTTAACTGCGAAGATGAGCGCCAAGCAAGTCTATTCGATAGGCGTGTAGTTGAGTTCAGCGCCTACCAAGCTTCAACTTAGGTAATACAATGACCGCTCTTTGTTGTTCTCATCGTTTTGAGCCAGCAGAGCTCCCACCGAGTTCTCCTGGGTGGTGATGTAGAGCAACAACGGTTTGCAGACGACTGGAGCGACGAACACTGGAGCTTTCATGAGGTACGTCTTTATGTTGTTAAAAGCATTTTGGCATACGAGGTCCCATTCAAAAGGCACGTCCTTCTTCATTAACCGGCTGAATGGTTGACATCGATCGGCCAAGTTTGAGATGAAGCGCCGAATATAGGCCAAATGACCTAGAAAACTTTTGAGTTCCGAGATGTTTCTCGGCTCTGACATATTTTGAATCGCATAAATCTTGGTTTGATCGATTTCGATCCCTCAGTGCTGTACGACAAACCCAAGGAATTTACCGGAGGTAACACCAAAGGCGCATTTCAACAGATTCAATTTAATTGAAACAGCCGGAGTTGCTCGAACACAGCTCTGAGGTCAAGGAGATGATCAGCTCACTCCTTTGTTTTGACCACCAGATCATCGACGTAGCACTCAATGTGTTTGTAGATGAAGTCATCGAAGATATGCTGCATAGCTCTTTGGTATGTTGCAGATGCATTTTTGAGACCGAAAGACATAACTTTGTTGCAAAATATGCCTTTGGACATACGGAACGTTGAAAGCTCCTAGTCCCTTGGGTCCATGAGGATTTGATTATATCCTAACAACCCGTCCATGAAGGAGAGCGCCTTGTGACTGGTTGTTGCATCTAACAGGAGTTGGGTGATCGGCAACGGGAAGTCATCTTTTGGGCAGGCCTTGTTCAGGTCATGGAAATCGACACAAACCCGAATTTGGCCGCTTCTTCTTTTTACAGGCACGATTTTGGCGATTCGGGAAGGATATTATCCTTCCCGAATGGAGTTGGCTGAAATCAGCTTGTCGACTTCTTTTTCGATCTCTGGGACGAGCTCGGGTCGAAAAGCGCCTCTGTGTTTGCTTGGCCAGCCAGACTGAGGGGTGAACTCCGAGCTTAAAGGCCCACTTTGGGATCAAGACCTGGCATCTTGGTGTAGTTCCAATAAAACACGTTGTGGTATTCTTGGGAGAGAGATGTATTCGGCTTCTTCTCCCTCGGCTAATCAAGCACTAAGGAAGGTTGGCCTCGGGTCTTTTTTTGTGCTCAGGATGATTTTATTTAATTCGTCCATCGTAGCTTGTCCTCCCTCTTCGAACGCGGCTGGAGCATCCTTTAGGATGAACTCGTCGTCGCCTTGTTCATCATCGCCGGTGATCGAGATATGGTTTACGGCCTCAACTTCTTCGGTGAGTGCACAAACTTTAGCAAGGGCGACTTTTGTTTATATGAGCACCGGAGCTCTGTTTTCGTTTGGTGAGCATTGATCGATGAACACTTGATGGACATCGGCCGACCGCCCAGTGATTCGGATGGGCTGTTCTTTTTGATAACCGAGGCCGTGTCGTCTTGGTGGAAGGCGACCTTCCTCGCTCAGCTTGTCTTGCGCCGAAGTGAGAACTGGGATAGCTATGAGCGGCATCCCGTGCAGTTGCTGTTTTGTGAAATTGCCCCCTACCTTGGCCTGCAACCAATAGGCGTTTGAAACAAAGCCATCGGTCATCCGGGTAGTTGGCAGCCGTTCTGGGCTAGGGTATTTCTTGACAATACTTCGTTCTTCAAGCTTAGGCAATGGTAGAGTAGCTCGTTGTTGTGTGTCTAGCAAGTGCACTTGGCCACCAAGTAATATAGACTCAAAAATCCAGATATCGATCCCACAGAGACCTTGATGAGAACCTAGTGTAAGCAAATATTTTTATGATGATTGAGGTAAACAATTTTGGGTTTTTGAAAACTGAAAAAAAAAATAGAATTTAAAACTAATGAACCAGATGACTAAACCTTAAGGAGATGAGACGTTGGGGAAAAGTGTCAATCCCTCCTAGTTATTAACATGCAAAGTTCTAATTTTATAGCTCAAGTACCTTTACCTTGACTTAGCTTTTGAAAACCTGGTTACCCATATACAGGAAGTAACTTTTACCTATTCTTTGAACTCCATCACAATCTGGAAACATTCAAATCATAAGTGCCTAAATATAAAATCTTGAAGTTTAACTCTCTCTTGTTCATAACAAGAGTTATAAAGAGTCACATCGCTTCCACTAGTCTCCATCAAGATCCGGAACGATCTAGTTAGAAAAACGAGTTGTTTTAGAAAACAAAGAATCAAACAACTGACCCAAATCTCTACTGAATTTTAACTTCTCTATTCGAACCTCGTTAAACTTCATAAATCAATTCAGATTAGAAATAAACAATGAACTCAGATTCTAAAACAAAGGCAAAGTACTATATTGCTATAAACTTCAAAACTTAAACATATCACAACTAGGAGTTCATGACTTCCCCAGCAGAGAGAATACTCCATGCTAATAGTATAAAAACACAAAAAGGATTCAATTACAGATATGGTAATCAAAATAAACTAAGTACAGAAACCCCCATGAAGGACTGCCTTTAGCTTCACTTGTGCCTTGGCTGGAATCTCCACCTCTTCTCTCCCAGCTGCCAAGAGGTCGTGCAAGAATCCCTCTGGACTTTTTCTCCTCTCAAAACTAATTAAAAGAATGACAAAAACAACTCCCAAAAACTCTATTTAGGCGAACTGGATTAAAAAACTCGATTCAAAACTCATCTTTTGAACCTCTATTTATAGGTATTCTGCTGTCCAGGCCTCGTAATGTGGTCCCTGTCCAGGGGTTGCAATCATGCTTTCCTGACCTCAGAATTCTATAAAATTACACTTGAACTTTCCTTACATAGTCCTTAACTTGAGCACGAAATTTTTAGTAATTCTGAGTTGGGAAACTTGAGATATGCTGCTGAGAAGTTGGATTGGGTCTTGTGCCAATTTTAGCACTGGGTCCCCCACTTTGAAAATTTAAAACTCCAAGAGGATGACATGTGTTGATCTGATTTTTTGTGATATGATTATCAATACTCTCAGGAGTCTGTGTTCCAAATTTTGAATCAATAGGGAGACGGAATCTCCAGATATGACTTCTTCAAAATCAGAATGTAGTTTCCTTCTTTAGCGGTTTCCTAACCAGCATTGAACTTCACCTCTTTGAGCATTCAAACTTCTTTGGTTTCCCATCAATTTCCTCTAAAGACGTCATGGACACCTTCCTTATGTACTTAGGACTCAACCTCCCACGTTTAAACTTGATTGCTTGTCAAAATCCCAAGATTTTTGTGACTTTGTATTGTTGCGTCATTGGCACGGTCGCGCCACTCGGGCAGAATTTCTTCTAAGTACTCGAATAGACACAGCCTCGGTCATATTAGGAAACTCCATAGCCTCAGTGGCGCCATCTTGGTGCGGAAGCGTCATTCGGATGGCGCGGTAGCGCTGGATTTTGTCCTTCATCTAGTGCGGTCGTGCCGGTTCTTGCAACTTTGTACCTTTTGTACTAAAATATTCATATTTTCTTCGATTTAGCTCCGATTTCAATAATTATTGTTGCGTTGGACTCCTGAGAGGGAGAACATGAATTTGGGATATATTTCATGATATTGTGATGAACATTGACTCCAAAATATAATTTACAAATTAAATTGAGCCCTAAAAAGAGTGTCTTTCAGACACTTATCACAACCCCAAACTTAAACCTTTGCTCGTCCTCGAGCAAAACTAAGAAAAAGAACCAGAGTTATGACAAATCATCAAAGTTTAAGAAAAATCAGTACGTTTACCATTTCAAAGTATCAATCAAGGATTGCTCATTCAGACCTCTCCTATTCTTGGTTATTCTGTTTAGTCAAGGCATGATCAAGCTATCTTCTTCCATACATACCACTTTCCCATGCATGTGAGCAGTTTAAATTGAAGAACATAAGCCAACCATCAGTCTAATCTCCACTAACATGAAGGAATTTTAAAATTATGATCAAAAGGTCTTTCATAGGTTGTAATTGGGCATGGGTAAAGGGTAAGGAGAAAATGAAGGATAAAATTTTTAAAGGTTAGTCCTCCTCCTTATATCTGTGTTCCATCTTCCTGAGCATGAACCATCTCTAATTGTAGTACACCACCCCAAACTTAAAAATTTGTTTTGTCCTCAAAGCAAACAAATAAAACAAAGAGTATGATACTTAATCCCAATCACAACATCTCTCAAGGAAAAGTTCTCTTTATTTCATTTTTTTTTCTCTCTTTTCTCTTTTCTCTTTTCTATTTTTTTCATTGGCTTTGTCTGGAGTCTATTTTACCTTGCCGGTTGACTCAGAGTCCCTAACTCAGCAATTTTTTTTTTTTCACTTTTTCTCTCAGATATTCCAGTAACTTTGTCATTCTTTTGTTTTATCTTAATCTTGCTCCTTTCCTCTCCTTCTCAAAGAAAATTTTATACCCTTCATCCATCCCTCCTTATTTCCCAATAACTTCAAATTTTTTATCCATGCTCATTCAAATAGAACACTTCAATAATTTAGAGAAATAAAGGTCAGTAAAAGAAACAAGTTTATTAATCACAAAGGCTGGTTCATGTAATGTGGGAATTGAAAACAAAGCAGGGATCTTGTCGGCTCAAACTGCTTGACAAAAGGTGATGCATCTTGTGCATTAAAGTAGGTGGCTCAAAAAGGCTCAAACGATTTAAAACAAGTTCCTAAATCATTTCATAATTTTGAAAAACCTGTCTTCGTTTTGCCTCGATCTTCCTTCAGGTTGGTTCTATTGTTCAAAATAAACATGTTCAATGCATTCAACCAATCAAACCACTTTCAAATACAGTTTTTCTCATGCCATAACCAAAAATTCAAACAAATATGTTTCTCAAGAGAATGAATGAGAACTATCTTCTCAATCCACCAATCAGAGTTCCCACAAAATTTTTCAAAAACCTTTTCCGATTTGGAAACATTCCTCTGGTATAGACTCAAAGAAACCAACTAGAATTCAAAATCCGAGTTTCCCACCCCAAACTTAAAATTTTGCATTATGCTGAATTCAATCAAATGAGATTGAGGGTAAGAAACTTCCCTGACAATGCTGGCTGCTTGAACTTCTAAATTTGTTGAGGCACCTTGAGGAATTTGAACTTGAGCTGCTTCATGCTTGACCAAAAGTGGTTAGAACCATTCATAGCACAAAATCATTGCAAACGAATTAAGAAATTTATGAAATTTTACCCAGGCCTAGAACTCATAAAGACAAAAATGTAAGAATTGGAATGGAATGAATTTGAGTTTTAGAGCCTCAAAAATTGATCAAACATGTGGCGCGCCCGCGCCAGAATTTGGCGCAGGAGTGCCACCCTTTTCCTTCATAAATTCAAATTCTGAATGCAAAGTTTAAAAATTCCACTGGAAACATGTTGTTAAGGTTCAGAAGTGCAGAATTAAATATGTTTCATGCATTTTCATCAATGGAGTTGAAAAATATACATATTTTAAAACTTGGCAGCAAATCTGAAATTCTGGGTAGAAAGTGAGTTGAAAGCATTTTACAAGCACTATATCTCCCTAACCACTCATCATCTAGAGCTGAAAAAGGACTTCCTAGAAAGTAAAAAGTATGAAATTTAATTTTTTTAAAACCGTTTTCCAAGAATCATTATAGAAAAATTTAGGATTCAGCTCAAATACAACAAGATGGTAATGGTTCTAACCTAGAAATTTTTCCAGAAACCAATTTTAAATACCGAACTTGCTGCAATCATAAATCTCTTTCTATTCAAAAACATTCTTCCATGAGCACAACACCTTTTCCAGCACAGAATAAAAAAGAAAACCTCCAAGTTAAACTAATTCAACAAAAAACTTAAACTTAAACTACAAATTCAAAATTCTTATTTCTAACTATTCTAACATCTCAAATGTAAAATCCTAATCCTAAACTACTGGTCCAAGTGATCTGATCCACCGAGATCGAATGGAAACTGGGACCATCCATGCCTAAAGATATTTTTGAGTGTATTGCATAGAAATTATAACCCTTGGGCAAAGAGCTGGTCATTCCTTTTTTGGTTGGCTTTGAACTTGTTTTGCTCATTCACTCTTAGCCAACTTTTCTTTATATTACCCAGACCCAATAAAATTTTAAGTTTATAGGGCTGGATAATGAAGAAATCAATATCTATGGAGAGGAAAGAATGTTCATTAACCTTTGTGTCCTCTATCCTTACCTCTGCATGTTGTTTGTCGGGTTTTTCTAAATTTTCTTTTTCTTCAACCCTGTCCCCTTCTTTCTCTTTTACATCTTCTTCCTTTTTCTCCATGATCCTCTCATCTTCTCCCTCTTGAAGTTTCTGAAAATCACAACAACTCTCAGCTCTCTCCGTTGTATCTTCCTCTATGTGTTCTGCAGTAACACATAAGTTAAAACAAGAATAGCTAGATGTATACATCCATTCAGGTTCATCATCATCAAATAGCTCATGATAGAGTTTTTCAGCATTCATTCATTTGATCAATTCATGCTTTAGCTGATTTACTAGATTATCTGACTCAACTCTAATGGAAGGCTGAAAAGTATGCAACCATGATTCAGAAACATCAATACCTTCTAAAGTAGGTTGTTCCTTCAGTGGACTTAACATTGTATCTACTTTGGCAGAATAGTCATCCATTAGAGTTGCCATCCTAGACAAGTCTTCTTGTGGCTGAGGGGGAGATGAATGATGATAAAAAGAATCACTAAATATAGGAGGGTGCTCATACCTGAACACGGACAATTGCCCATGTGGCCATTTAATCTGCAAATCGTTCTCAAAATAAGGATTTACATTTTTCCTAGAGAAATAATCATCATGCTCTTCTCTATAGGAATCATTAGGTTCATTATCAACAAAAGAACATGATATATCAGAATCACACCTCCATTGATCATAATTAGAAGATGCATATGGTTGGGGAATTTTCCAATATGAGTTAGGACATGGACTTAGCTCATTTTGCATGTAATTCCACCTCTCATCTACGGGCTAGAAGTCAGAACAGTCCATTAAAGCTCACAAGCCACATATCATAGTTACTTGAGTGCTCTTTCCAGTTCTGGGTCGGTTTCAGCTAGTGGCACACCACTAATTCTGGTTTTCATGCACAAATCCGGTTCAACCTGAAAAGATAAAATTAAAAAAATTAATCTCCATCGCCAAATTAAAATTTTTTGAAACTTACTCTCAATTCAATGATCCCCAGCAACGACGCCAAAAACTTGTTGTGTGTCTAGCAAGTGCACTAGATCAGCAAGTAATATAGACTCAAGAGTCCAGGTATCGATCCCTCAGTGACCTTGATGAGAACCTAGTCTAAGCAAATATTTTTATGATGATTGAGGTAAACAATTTTGGGTTTTTGAAAATTGAAAAAGAAAACAGAATTTAAAACTAATGAACCAGATGACTAAACCTTACGGAGATGAGACGTTGGGGAAAAGTGTCAATCCCTCCTAGTTATTAATATGCAAAGTTCTGATTTTATAGCTCAAGTACCTTTACCTTGACTTTGCTTTTGAAAACCTGGTTACCCATATACAGGAAGTAACTTTCACCTATTCTTTGAACTCCAACATAATTCAGAAACATTCAAATCCTAAGTGCATAAATATAAAAGCTTGAAGATTAACTCTCTCTTATTCAGAACAAGAGTTATAAAGAGTCACATCGTTTCCACTAGTCTCCATCACAATTCAGAACGATCTAGTTAGAAAAACGAGTTGTTTTAGAAAACAAAGAATCAAACAACTAACCCAAATCTCTACTGAATTTTAACTTCTCTATTCAAACCTCGTTAAACTTCATAAATCAATTCAGATTAGAAATAAGCAATGAACTCAGATTCTAAAACAAAGGCAAAGTACTATATTGCTATAAACATCAAAACTTAAACATATCACAACTATGAGTTCATGACTTCCCCATCAAAGAGACTACTCCATGCTAACAGTATAAACACACAAAAAGATTCAATTACAGCCATGGAAATCAAAATAAACTAAGTACAGAAACCCCCTTGAAGGACTGCCTTTAGCTTCACTTGTGCCTTGGCTGGTGTAGGAACAAATTTTGCAAGGCCTGACAAGTATGGTCCAAATCAGCACCGCATGGCCCGGGTCAACAAGTCAAATATTGACTTCGGTCAATCGATGAAATCAAGCTGTCAATCAAGCCTCAACCAAGCAACAGCTGAGATCAAAATTGCCATGTCATCAGCCTACATGGACGACAAGTCATACAATGAAGCCACATAACCAGCCTGCAAGGACTACACCTGGATCTTGCCTTGGTCTAAAGCAGTTCCATACTTCAAGGAGACATTACGTAGAAGAAGTCGATGTGAGTTATAACCGTTCTGACAAACCAGGTCCACACCATTAAAGTTCAAATAAGCCTATAAAACAATAGGCTCAGGGCAGAAAAGGGATCGATCCCAGAATCCAAGATCAAACACCAAAAATCAAGAACTCAAAGAGACAGAGACACACAGAAATATAAAGACGTATGTCCAAATCCCAAAAAATCCCAAAAAATCCCAAATCACCACCCCAAATTTGAGAGAGCAACAAGCATTCCTACCGTTGTCTCACAATTAAATTATTGTGAGCCAATCGGAATACTAAATTTTTCATCGAGCTTAGGCAAAATTCAAGTTCGTTTCGTCCATTCGTGAAGAAGGTATACGTAGATCATTCGTGTCTATTTGGAGATCATTTGTGTTTCTTGGAGATCGAATCAAAGGAGTTCTAGAAGTCACACCCCACACAATCACCTTGAAATTACCAAATTACCCCCCTCAAATTATTTTGTACATTGTACATCAGACACATATTTTTTGGTCCACCTATTGTACTCGTTTACAAATTTGGCACGCCTGGTAGGATCCTTCTACCTTTCATCTCTTTCTCCAATCTGACAGTTCAAATGGTCGGTTCTAACACCAACAACAACTAGGCCGCCGCCAAAACCCCAACCACCGGAACCAGTTCGTCACCGGCACCAAGAGTGGCCGACCCTTTGGTCACCTTCCCACGCCGTCCGCGTACACCAACCGCTGCTGCTGCCATCCAAGCCAGAGGGATTCGTCCATCCCAGATTCCAGTGACCGTTCGTTCAAGGCCAACCACCAGATCTGTTACAGGATCCCTACCAGGCCAGCGCGCTGTTCAAATTCAGCCGCAGGCAGATCAAGCTCCAGTCATTCCCATAGTTTCTCCAACAAGGGTTCATCCCTTGAGGAGCTATTCAACTGTTTTGACATCGCCACCGCCGGTCAACCCAGTGGCCAGCCCTGTCTCAAGCCCAGCCAGGAGATCTCCTACAACTGCAAACCGGGTCCCTGCATTAATCACTCATTTTGAAGGATGGCGTATCATTCCTTCTCCGCGTCCGGCTACACCATCTGGGGCATCTCTCATTCCAAGTCCTTCTTCCCCCACATCTCCAGTCATCAGGGTCTCCGCGATGATGACACAAGCCAAGACTGTGGAAGAGCAACTAGCAGAACTCCAAGCTGCCATGAGGGAAAGGGACGAACAGTTGAGAGAAAGAGAATTGCAAAGGGATCTTCAAATCGCCATGATTCTGCAGAAGTTCGAGCTAATTACAGATCCCCTAGGAGCATCCTCCCAGCCCAGAAATGACGAGGGCCAGGCAGGACCAAGCACGGCTGCCAACCCCGTTACAATCTCTCCTTCACCCACCATCCGTCCATCTCCAGCTCCCGAACACCCAGTGAACCGGGAACCATTACTCGAGGAACCCGGGGCGCTATCCTACGGCACCCTGCAAGAAATAATCTCCAATGCGGTGAAGCTGAAGGTACAAGCTGAAGGAGTTAGATCTCAAGCCTACACTAGGCTCTACTCCCGGCGAATCCAGGCAATCCAAATGCCTGCTTCATTCCACCCACCTAAATTTCAGCAATTCAATGGAGACGGCAACCCAAAACAGCACGTTGCCCACTTTATTGAGACCTGCAACAATGCAGGAACGGACGGTGACCTTTTGGTCAAACAATTTGGGCGATCCCTCAAAGGGAACGCATTCGACTGGTTCATCGAGCTCTCGGCCGAATCTATCGACAGCTGGGAACAATTAGAGAGCGAGTTCCTCAGCTGCTTCTACCCCACGAAGCGAACGGTGACGTTGGTGGAACTTACAAATTTGAAACAGCGCCAGGGAGGGAAAGTGATTGAATACATCAATCGCTGGAGCAATCTAAGTCTTAACTGCAAAGAGAGCACCTCCATCTCCACACAGACATCCATCGATATGTGCATTCGAGGGATGAACTGGACTCGGGTATATTTCTTATAGAGTCGGAAGCCGAGAGACTTCCAAGAATTGGCAATAGAGGCGCACAATATGGAGATCCTTATCCAAGAAAAGGGAGAAGGAAAAACTCCGATGTCCGAGGATGACAAGAAGCTAAATTTCGTAAAGAAGGAGTACAAAGCTCCTGCAAAAGAAGCGCTGGCCACTAACGTCGCCGAACCTCAAAAGATCGTGGCGACTCAAAATCAAAATAACGGGGAGTGGCGGAAGTCAAATGTCAATCGGATCAATGGTGGCGCACCCGGCAAAAGGTCACGCTAAAGGATAAGCAAGCCAAAACTTATCCTTTCCACGACTCCGATGTTCCAGGCATGCTCAAACAACTCTGGAGAAAAACCTGTTGCAGCTTCCAGAAGCCAAAAGGCCAGAAGATGTTGAGAAAACCTCGGATCCTAATTATTGCAAATATCACAGACTGGTGGGTCATTCTACCGAAAAGTGTTTTGTCCTGAAGGACAAGATACTTGAATTAGCGACGCAAGGTCGCATCATCCTGGAAACCGACGACAACACCGCGGCTTCGTACACCATCTTCGTCCAATCAGATTCTCGTACCAGAACAAGAAATCCAAGGAAGAACAAAAAAATCTTCATCCCAGGCGCTGTATGACCAAGGCCGCAACCCGCCACAAAAGACAAAGAAGGGTGGGAAGTGGTAACCCGCAAAAAGAAGCCATTTCCTGAAACCCCTGTGAAAATATTCATCAAGGGGTATGCAGCAGAAGAATCAGGAAAGAAGAAAGCCCAGAAGAAAAGAAGAGGCAAAAGGTACAGACGTAAATCGACCTCTGCCAAAGTCGAAGAAGAGAATTATTAAAGGAAGTCAAAGCCGATTACTTTGGATGATTTCTTCCCATCAGATTTCCTGGCGCCAACTTCTGCACTGGTGGCCACTTGTTCACCCCAAGTGGTCGAGCAAAGGCGTGAAGGTAAGGCTCCGATGGGGTCCACCGACAACATTCATACCTGCCTACAGGATGTGTCTATCACCAATGCTCTACAGGACGACCTGGACTAACCAATTAGGTCCAGGCAGGCCCTCATAAAGTTTTTTGCCGCCAAAGATGACTGGCACATAGAAGTGGAGCAATTGAGAATGCGGAGACACGACGAGCCGAAAGTCAGATTATCTCCCAACGTGATGAAAGAAGATCAACCGATAGAGCCACCACAAATTAAGAAGGCTCACTCAATTTCCATTTCCTTCAAAGAAACCGACATGCTGCTGGGTAAAGGTCCCATAATAGGCCTTTGTTCGTCTCCGGAGTTATTAAAGACCGATGGATCAACCGAATACTTCTGGACAGTGGGTCAACCGTAAATATCCTGCCAATCCAAACTTTGAAAAATGTCGGGTTGGTAGCCAACGACCTCCAAACCAGTTCGCTGATGATCAAATGCTTCAATCAAGAAGGACAACGAGTGCTGAGAACGATCAGACTGGAGTTGCAAATTGGGGATATGACTTCCCACGGGCTATTCGACATCATCGACGCAAGCACATATTACAATGTGCTACTTGGAAGACCCTGGTTACACAGCAACAAAGTCGTGCCCTCTACCCTGCATCATTGTTTCAAGTATTACCAAGATGGAGAGTAAAAAATGGTGTTCGCTGATGAATGCCCCTTCACAAAGGCAGAAGCTTCCTTTGCTGACGCCAAGTTCTACTCAGAAGAAAAATCTACCTCTTCGAGTAAAATCAATCTTTCCAAAGCGGTTAAAGATGAATGGGTCAACCCTAAGGGACAGATGGAGGAACCAGTTCTCAGGTATGTTCCTCAATCAAGAAAGAAGAAGGGTGAATCCCCTTTCACCACTTGCGATCGAGAAGAACTAGCAGAGAAATTGAAAGCCATAAAAGGGGCTGCCACTATTCCTTTGCCCAAACTCAACAACCGGGGCATCCTTGTCGGAGAGAAGCGGAGCCCACCCAAGCATGATGGCAAAAGAAGGGTCCGACTTCTCCCTCAAGCAACTACAAGAGAAATCGATGATGGTCGTACCAAACTTGTCACCGACCTAGAAAAATCTCCAATCGCAAGGCTACTCAATTCCATCTAACCGACATGGGCTTGGTTATCAAGAATACGAGCCTGTTGTGATCTCTGGCAAAGCCAGTGTCAATCAGGTAACAACCGAAAGAAATGCGATCACTTCAGAAGGAGCCCGAACATCAGCTTTTGATTGGATCGGTGTCCCAGAGCCACGAGTCTCGGCATTCGTTCGATTGGGGCAAGAAGAAAACAAAAGTCCAAACGTTCCCTCGGGGCCAAGTAACGAGCATAAATTCAAAGTTACGAAAGTCTGGCGGAAAAAGGGGCAAGAAGAAGACCCTAAACCAAACACCACCTCTCCACCGACAACAGAAAAACTTGGCGTATTCCAAAGCTGCAAAAATCGACTGAGCAACCCAAAAGGACTGTCTTCCAAAGACTTGGGGCACCCACACGGGTCCCTGTGAGCAAAAGATTGGGGAAAATAGGGGAAAACTCTTCAAAAAGAATAAAGGCTAAGAGCAGCGAAGTCACCTCGGTGGTGATCTATATGTCGTCAAAGAAAAGTGACCCGAAAGAAGAAGAGGCAATCGCTGTTCACCACATCTCGGCCGGCAAAGGTAACGATCTGACCCCTGAAGATGACCTGGGAGAAGCGCCTGCAATCTTTGAGGAAGGCGGCCAAGCAACCATCGACCAGTTGAAGAAAGTAAATTTGGGTACAGAGGATGATCCAAGGCCCACTTTTTTGAGTGCTTCACTGTCTGTAACTGAAGAAAAGATTATATTTCTTTACTCAGTGAATATAAAGATGTTTTCGCTTGGTCGTATACTGAGATGTCTGGGCTTGACCCAACAATTGTAATCCACAAACTCGCCATCAGATCTGGAGTCAAACCAATAAAACAGACCCAAAGGCGGTTTCGTCCTGAGCTTGTCCCAGAAATTGAGAAGGAAGTCGACAAACTCCTCAAGGCCGATTTCATCCGTGAAGTCAAGTACCCAAGCTGGATTGCCAACATTGTACCAGTGAAGAAGAAGAATGGGCAAATCCGAGTCTGCGTCGACTTCAGGGACTTGAATAAAGCTTGTCCAAAAGACGGCCTCCCGCTCCCCATCACCGAATTAATGGTAGATGCAACAACGGGGCACGAGGCCTTATCATTTATGGACGGATCCTCCGGCTACAACCAAATTCGGATGGATCCAAAAAATGAGGAAAAGACGGCTTTTCGCACACCAAAAGGTATTTTCTGTTATAAAGTAATGTCGTTTGGTCTGAAGAATGCTGGAGCCACCTTTCTAAGAGCCATGCAAAGGATATTCGACGACATCCTGTACAAATTCATGGAATGTTACGTCGATGATCTGGTCGACAAAACCAAATCAAGGGATGACCACTTAAAAGACCTGCGAGCTATCTTCGAACACCTGCGACGGTATCAGCTAAAGATGAATCCACTGAAGTGCGCCTTTGGTGTTTCATCTGGGAAATTCCTCGGATTCGTGGTCAGACACAGGGGCATCGAAATCGACCTGACCAAGATCGATGCCATCCAACGAATGCCTGAACTAAAGACTCTGTTAGAATTAAAAAGCCTTCAGGGGCATCTGGCTTACATACGGCGGTTCATCTCAAATTTTGGCGGGAGATGTCAACCCTTTAGCCGTCTCATGAAGACGGACACACCCTTCGAATGGGATGAATCTTGCCGATGGGCATTTCAAAATATCAAAGACTATCAAATGAAGCCACCAATACTGATGGCTCCAGTTTCGGGAAAGCCGCTTCTCCTATACATCGTGGCTCAAGAGAAGTCTCTGGGTGCCCTCCTCGCCCAAAATGATGACCAAGGAAAAGAACATCCGCTGTATTACCCTGAGCCGCACAATGGTGGGGCTGAACTCAATTACTCCCCAATTGAAAAGAAGTGCCTCACACTCATCTTAGCCATCCGAAGCTGAGACACTATCTGCTCGCCCACTCCACAAATCTGATCTCTCAGGCAGATCCCCTCAAATACATCATGTCAGGCGTATGCTCTCGGACGACTAGCCAAATGGGCCTTGTTGCTCTCGAGTTGAGATCAAGTTCATCCCACAGAAGGCCATAAAAGGACAAGGACTTGCAAATTTCTTAGCCAGTCACTCCATCCCGGCAGAATGGGAGGTAAGTGAGAATCTGCCCGGTGAAGAAGTTTTCTTCATCGAAGTGTTACCCCCTTGGAGAATGTACTTCGATGGCGCTGCACGAAAAAATGGAGCAGGCGATGGCGTCCTTTTCATGTCTCCAAACGACGACTTAATGTTGTACTCCTTCATCTTGTCTCACTGCTGCACAAACAACGAGGCCGAATACCAAGCCATAATTCTTGGTTTGGGGATGGCTATCGAGATGGGCCTAAACCAGCTAGAAATCTTCTGACTTCGGCTCACGGTTATCAAGCAACTAATCTGGGAATTCAAAGACGTGCCTTATAAAAAGAAGCCCTAAGGCTACTGTAGAAAATCCCAAATATGACCACAGGTCATGTGTTGTGAGCCAACAATAGCCAAGTTGGACGACCTTGGAAGGAATTGCTGCAAGTTTAGCACAGGTCGATGAAAGGCCTGAACATATCCCAATATGTGAAAGATGGGTGGTGCCTACCCTGGAGAAATTCTAAGGAAAGGAAGAAATCAACTTGGTGTCGGACTCTGCAATCCATTCCACGCCAATTACATCCATCAACCTCCCATTTCTTTACATCCAACAGTGGCCTCCTGGCCACTCAAAGCCTGGGGAATGGACATCATAGGTCCACTCACCCCAAAATCATCATCAAATCACCAGTACATACTTGCCGCCACCGATTATTTCTCTTAGAGGGCAGAAGCAGCAACTTACAAGGAAGTCAAAGCTGCCACCGTGGTCGATTTTCTCCGGACGTAAATCATATATCGGTATGGCGTTCTTAGATACATCATGACTGACAATGGTACCCCATTCTGTAACAAGACCATGGACAATTTCTGTGAGAAATTCGGCATCCAACAAAGGGCGCCCACTGCGTACAACCCTACGGTAGCGGTTTGGCGAAACCTTTAACAAGACTCGTACAAGATTTTAAAGAAGGCGGTCGCGGGGAACAAGAAAGACTGGCACGACAAGCTCATTAGAAGCGCGTGGGCGTCTAAGAAGAGGAGTCAACCTCATAGAGTCAACCTTGTATTCGCTAGTCTACGGTGTTGAAGCCGTGCTACCACTTGAGATACAAATTCCGTCGCTGCGAGTCGTTTTTCGAGAAGGACTCACTGAAGAGGAGAATATCCGACTTCGCCTACAGGAGTTAGAATCCCTCGACGAGAAGCGCTTTAAAGCACAACAAAGGCTTGAATTCTATCAAGCCCGCCTCACTCGTGCTTTCAATAAAAAAGTTAAGTTTTGTTCCTCTCAAAAGGGGGATCTCGTCTTAGCCGTGCGCAGACCGATCATGGCCATCAGTGGGGGAAAATTCGCACCTAAGTGGGAAGGACCGTTCGTTGTTCAAGAAGTCTACACTAACGGCTCTTACAAGTTGGTCACGCCTGAAGGAAGAAGACTCCCAGCCATAAATGGTAAATTTCTCAAGAAGTTTTATTCATAATAAATATTTTTATTCCAAAGAGCAAAGCCAATTACATTCAACGTTCAACCACGTGAAGAAAAGAAAGCGGCTACAAATTAAATTGAAAAGAAACAATTAAAAACAAAGTAAATCAAAGATCTCTCGCCATCTCTTGTTGTAACTCTGCAAAATCGGCCCTCAACGAGAGAAGAGTTGCCTCCTCAGCTGCACTGAGAGTAGGCCTGGCAATGACCTCCGCCACGTTCTGCTCAGCTCCAACGACTGCCTTCATCAAATCTCGCACACTCTCTCGAATCTGCTCAACTTGAGTTGTAAGGTATACAACTTTAGTCTCGGTCGATTGAAGTTGCTCTCTGGCTAGCTCCAGGCGTTCACGAGCATCCTCTTCATCAGCCTTAGCTTCTGAAAGATATTCAGCAGCCTCGTCCAGAGTGATTTCAGCTTAGAGGACAACGCATCCAAAGCTTCCCGAGCATCACTCTCTGCCAATCCCGTGAAGTGCGACTTGCCATCTCTCCAGCCAAGCTCTCTATGTCCTTAAGAGCCTGCAGCTTCTGAGTGTAGACCTGTAGGCGAGTCACATAGTGACTCACCTCCTGTAATTTGTGGATGATGAAATCCTCATTAGCAGCCAAAGATGTGTCGCGCACTGCGTCTGGTGATAACATATGCGGGGTTATTTGATCCCTCCAGACCTGTAGCATCACACCCTCAACGTGAGACAACAACTGCTGCGACAGGGTCGCCAGAGAAGTCGAGGCAGGCAGTGTAGGCAACGTCAAAGAAGTGGCAGTGTTCTGTACGATCGGAACATCTTCAACGGCTGGAACAACCTCGGTTACCTGCTCAACGGCGGGAACAACCTCAGCTAGTTCTGCAACAGCTGTCGGGACCTCCTCTTGGGCGATCTCGACGACTTCCTCATTAGCTGGAGCTTAAACTGCTGAAGTTGAAGCTTCCTCTTGAACGATTGAGGCTTCCTCTTGAACCTCTAGAACAAGTATGGCTTCCTCTTGAACAGTTGGAGCCTCTACCTCGACCACTTCCTCAATTGACGGAGCTGCTCCGGCTTCTTGAAGAACCGGAGCTGGAGCTTCTTCCTCGGTGGTAGCCTCCTCCTGAACAACTGGAGGAGCGACCACTTGCAGAATCTCGAGCTAAGTCGAGGATGGGGGGATCTCCACAAGATCTCCCACCACCTTCGTACCCTCAATAGGGCATGAACCCATCGGAACGGTTGATGCGAGAAGTGATGCCTCCTCCTGAGGAGCTTCAGCTTCAGGTGCTTCTGGAGAAGAGGATATGTGAACAGTCTCGGGAGGGTCTAACTCCAATGGCGGACAAGAAGGCTGAGGCTCTACCTCCGAAATTGGAGGAAGAAATGTCGGTGGCGAAGGGAGAGAAGTGGGCTGAACTTCCACGCGCGCCTTCTTCTTCCTCGATGCAGAACCTGAGGCGCCCTTGAGGGTAGTAAGAGGGGCCCTCTTCTTATTTGCCTGAAATTCAAGAGGAAATAAGGAAATGCAGCAAAACCAAAGAGAGTCACAAGTATACCGCGACTTACTGGAGATGCACTAACTGGCTTCTTGCCTTTCGGCCTCCGTTTGCGTGGATGAGACCGATCACTGTCATAGTCTTTCTCTTCTCCATCACTCCCTGTAGCCGCAGAAACAGTCGACTCCAATCGACGCTGAAACGGCATAGGACAGTGAGAAGAATAAAAAGGAAATAAAAAGACCAAGCTTACCTGAAATCGCGGGCACATGTGTTCTCTCCACCAATTATAATAGGCAAAAGTGGTCCCCAGGGTCGAGTCGGTCCTTCCGGCAGAGGCAGATCAAGCCGACCACACGGACGGACAAAGCTGGTCTTCTAAAGGGCCACCAACTCCGACAAAGAGGTGGTTTCCGCTGATTGGCCCACAGCCCCCCAAATTGCTGGGGCAATCTTGATAATATCAAATTGCCGCACAAACCTGGCGGGACAATACGGCTCCACGAAGAAGCGAATAGAGCGGCGGGCCATCAGAGAACAACAGAGGACAGGACGAGGGAGACTCTCGTAATGTTGCCTAGAAATCGGCTTCTTCTGCTTTCGTCCACCAAGGCAAAGGTATTGGCGCTCAAGAATGTATCGGTGCCACACGGTACCGGATGACGCCGAAATAAAGTCGCAAGCCTGCTCCTCGGTAAAACTACGCCCGTGAGAGGGATTCCAAAAAAGATAACATACCAGGACGACGACTTCCTCCAAGGTCTTCCCCGTGTGTGTGAAAGTATACCGCCTGCTAGGAATACAGATAAGGCCACTGAGTTATCGAAGAAGTCCCAGCGGCCGCGTGTTCTAAACCCCTGTAAAGACAGGCCAAGGCGGGGCTAGCCAAGGCAAAACAGACCCCTGTAGCCATAAAGCTTGACACCTTAAACACCATAGCTCGTAAATCGTCACCCCCGGTGGAACGAAACACAAACCGGGATAACCAAACCGACTGGAGTGCTGCCACGTGGACTTCATCTTCTTTACCCGGCGTGACACGGAGGAAGTAAAAAACATCTCGCTTTGTGGTCGTTCGTTCTCGGGAAGTGGCCACACCTTTTCCACAACGGGCATACTAGGCTGTCCAGGGATCATTGACCGGAACAGCATTGTCCTCCGTACGGAACCAAAATTCGACCCAAGCAAC
The DNA here is from genome assembly GCA_019845555.1 of Aristolochia fimbriata. Taxonomy (NCBI): domain Eukaryota; kingdom Viridiplantae; phylum Streptophyta; class Magnoliopsida; order Piperales; family Aristolochiaceae; genus Aristolochia; species Aristolochia fimbriata. Next base: position 13,572,522 of record CM034083.1, read on the forward strand.
TGTGGATATAACGTTGGACTCTGAACTCTGAGAGAGATGGTGGTGAGCCAGAAATGGACAGCGGCAGCTATAGGGTAAATCCGAACTCCGCACATCCGTGAAATCAGCTACCATAGGCGAAATCTCGTCGTAGAACTGACCGGAGAAAGGCAAGCCGAAGATCCGATCCATATCCATTAAAGTGATGGAAAGCTCGCCCTGCACATGACCAGCGAGTTTGTCTTGGTACTCCAGGCATCAAGAAAAGCCCGGACCACCGATATATCACAGTTATACTGAAAAAGGGATGCCCAAAGGCCGTAGAAGACTGCCGCGTTATGAAGAGTGCGGCTGCAATGACCCAAAAGCAGAGTGGTCCACTCAAAGAGGAAAGGGATCGACGTGTCCAAAGTCATGTCGGCCGTATAAAGGGTCCGTTCAACTACCCCATCTTCAAAGATGCAGGCCAAAGGGGGCCGATTCACCATGCACGAAGCACTCTAGAGCACAAAAGCCTCTGGTCCGGCAGCTTCATCTTCCTTCTCGAGATAATCAGGACAAGATAGGAAGAACACATGGTCACCGATAGCCAAAGCGTCTATTCAAAGACCCACATGGGAAGGAGGGGTCCACGAGGGTTGATGGTTTTCGGCGTGACCTCCAAAATCGATTCTCCTTTCGGGCAATAGGTCAGGTGAGAAGCATCGCCTTCCACGTGAGCGCCAGAGTCGAACTGTCTCCCGTCAATAGTCGCGATGTGGTCAAACGCTTCATGAGTCCACCAATCAAAGTCACTGAAGGAGTTGCCATCTGAAATCAAATTTTGAAGGTCGGATCAAATTAAAAATGCAAAAACCTCAAATTCAAATTCCAAATTCGAAATTCAGACCAAAAAGAAAAGCAGGCAGTTCTGCCAAAATGGCATGACCGCGCCAAGTTAAAACACAATTCGGAGCGACCGCGCCAATTCAGAAAAAATCAGAAAAATTGACAAGTTCAAGTTCATCCAGAACTGGCGCGACCGCTCCGGTAAAATCAAAAAATCTAGCAAAAATCTGCAAGTTCATCCAGAAGTGGCGCGACCGCGCTAATTCGGCGCAACCGCACCGATAAAATTGGAAAATCGGGAGAGCCTAAGTCGGCTAAGGTAAAGTAGGTGCAAAAATTTGAAAAAAATTGACAAGTTCACGTTCATCCAGAAATGGGGCTATTGCGCCGGCAAAATTGGAAAATCGGGAGAGCCTAAGTAGGCTAAGGTAAAGTAGGTGGTTTAAGGCTGACTAAAAGGAGCTAAGTCTCAATTTAATTGACTTAAGTCTTCATTGCGATCGAATTTGGAATAAGCTAGTCTTGGCCGACGAGGTCTTGCTTAATCAAAGGCCCGTGGTGGCGCGGTCTTCCCTAATCAAAGGCTCGCGGGAGTCGAGGTCTTGCCTAATCAAAGGCCCGTGGGAGTCGAGGTCTTGCCTAATCAGAGGCTTGCGGGAGTCGAGGTCTTGCCTAATCAAAGGCTCAAGGGAGTCGAGGTCTTGCCTAATCAAAGGCCTGTGGGTGGCGAGGTCTTGCCTAATCAAAGGCCTGTGGGTGGCGAGGTCTTGCCTAATCAAAGGCCCGTGGGTGGCGAGGTCTTGCCTAATCAAAGGCTCGTGGAGTCGTTGGTGGTAAGTTACGTTTTTAAATTATTCAATTCGAGTTAAGTTACTTAATGGAAATAAATTTCATTAAGTTATCCTAAATTTTGATGAAAAAAAAAAAAAAAATTAGAGTTACGACCTGAGTCCGCGACCCGAGCAGCGACCAGTCACGGCGGACACAAAATCATCGTGAAATTTCCTAAGTCCCCAAATATGGACTTAGGGATTTCCGCAACCAAGGAAAACGCCGCCCAACACCATCGGAAGCAGCGAGGCCCGCCCGCCAGCGCCACCGAAATCGGAGATGCCGCCAGCCGCCTTCGCCAGCGGCGCCCGATGCGAGAGGCACCGCATCGCCACACCACCGGCGACCAGAGAAGCGCAGCTGCCTCACCGCGCCATCAAAAAGCCACAGAAAGCAGAGGTTTTCAGCCGACCGCCAAAAAAAATCAACCAGAGCGATGATGGTTCTCTATCCCGCAAGTGTTCCGACGGAAAACGCCATCAAGACCGGCGTTCCCGCGAGACGACGAAGCCGCACAAAAAAATCAAGTTTAGGGTTTCAGCAAAGAAGACGATGAAAGCGGCTTCGATAATTGAAGCCTCAAAATCCGACACGAAGGACCGCGGCAACCGGAACCCTAAAATCCGGCAAGTAGGACCGCAGTAGCCGGACCCCTTAACCGGAACCCTAAAATCCGGCAAGCAGGACCGCAGTAGCAAGACCCCTTAACCGGAACCCTAAAATTCGGTAAGCAGGCCCGTGGCAATCAGAACCCTAAAGTCCGACTCTTATACCTGCATCAGACGGGTCCCGTACTCGGAACCCTAAACTCCGGCTTCCAGAACCCCACAACCCAGCCGGATCCCGTTACTGGATCCCATTACTGGATCCCGTTACTGGATCCCGTTACCAGATCCCGTTACGAATCCCGTTACCGGATCCGAAGACCGGGATGTTGACCGGAAAGCGAGCCGCGCAGGGCGAGGCTCCATGGCTTCGCCCCGCCGTCCGTTTCAGCCCGAAGCAAAGGGCGGCGCCAATCGATAAAAAAGCGGCGGCGCCCCTCGTGGCGCTCTGCCCCTTTCTCCGGCGCCGGCGACAACTCGAGGGAGAATGCCGCCCGGCGACCGCAGCGGGGGAGTTCAAAATCTCAAGAAAAAGAAAAAACAAAGAAGAAGAAAAGCGTCGCACAAGGCCAAATCTAAGTTTTGAGAGGGTGAAACGAAGTAAACAATGGACTAAAACTCCATTGAACTAGGCTTCACCAAATCGAAGCTCTCAATCGCCTCCACGGAGGCATAAAAGATGCATAAAGAAGAAGCGGTCCGCGGTGAAATTCGAGGGTAAAACAGACTTCAAATCAGAGGTCTGAGCAGAGGAACCACAGTAACGATGGACTAAGTTCCAACGAACTGGGTTCCACTACGAGGAACCTCCTCAACCTCCCCGGGCAAACCAAAAGCAGAAAGAAATTTCTTCATCAGTCAGTGACAACGAAAAAATTCAAGTCAATGCTGTACAGAAAAAGGAAGAAGAGGAAGATCAAAGTGACTGCCTGAAAGCCCGTTCTCAATAACGATGAGCCTGACCTCATCGTACCAAAAACATGATTAGTCAAACCCTGCCATTCAATCATTGCCCTCCCATCGAGCAATAACAAACCAGTATGCAAAAGAAAAAAGACACAAAAAGAAAGAGAAGATTACCTCTCTGATGTCAACGTCAAAGCCAATTGAATAAGGGAACAAGCCAAATGAATAAGGCAGCAAGCAAAAGTCAGAGCAAGCAATCGCGTAGCAGTCAACCGCATGTCGAGGTCCTCCTTTATAAGATAAATTGTCCCTCTCTTATCCCGACTTAAATTTTAAAGGGGATAAGGAAGGGGAAACCCTAATCCCAGCCTTACCCTAACTACCTTAATCCGACCCGGACAGATTACCCAGACGAGCGGACCAGTTCTTCAAACCCGACCTGCTTTCGAACTAACCCAATTCAGCCCGACTAAAAGCAGTCATCGACTCAAACCGATTGGCTTTCGACTCGGACCAGCCAACTCAGCTCAGCCCAGTTTACTGAGCCCACAAAGAACCAGGCCCAAACAGCAAGCCCAAAACAAGCCATAGCCTGAGATAGATTCAAAATCGTGGCGGGCCCAAGCCCACAAACGTGTGCGTCCACAAAAAAAAAAAAAAAAAAAAAAAAAAGAGTGAGGATGCTTCAAAATGTACACATTCTTAGTGTACACTCTCAAATTGTACACTTAATGTGCACATTTTGAAGGGTGCATCTGTAGGAACAAATTTTGTAAGGCCCGACAAGTACGGTCCAAATCAGTACCGCATGGCCCGGCTCAACAAGTCAAATATTGACTCCGGTCAACCAATGAAATCAAGCTGTCAATCAAGCCTCAACCGAGCAACGGCTGAGATCAAAATTGCCATGTCATCAGCCTACTTGCACGACAAGTCATACAATGAAGCCACATAAGCAGCCTACAAGGATTACACCTGGATCTTGCCTTGGTCTAAAGCAGTTACACACTTCAAGGAGACATTACGCAGAAGAAGTTGATGTGAGTTATAACCGTTCTGACAAACCAGGTCCACACCCTTAAAGTTCAAATAAGCCTATAAAACAATAGTTTCGATCCCAGAATCCAAGATCGAACACCAAAAATCAAGAACTCAGAGAGACAGAGACACACAAAAATACAAAGACGTACGTCCAAATCCCCAAAAATCCCAAATCACCACCCCAAATCTGAGAGAGCAACTAGCATTCCTGCCGCTGTTTCGCAATCAAATTGCTGTGAGCCAATCGGAATACTAAATTTTCTGTCGAGCTTAGGCGAAATTCAAGTTCGTTTCGTCCGTTCGTGAAGAAGGCGTACGTAGATCGTTCGTGTCTATTCGGAGATCGTTTATGTTTATTGGAAATCGAATCAAAAGAGTTCAAGAAGTCACACCCCACACAATCACCTTAAAATTACCTAATTACCCCTCAAATTATTTTGTACATTGTTCATCGGACGCGTATTTTTTGGTCCACCTATTGTACTCGTTTACAGCTGGAATCTCCACGTCTTCTCTCCAAAGTGCCAAGAGGTCGTGAAAGACTGCCTCTGGACTTCCTCTCCTCTCAAAACTAACTAAAAGAATGAGAAAAACAACTCCCAAAAACACTATTCAGGAGGGATCTCGAACTGGATTCAAAAACTCGATTCAAAACTCATCTTTGGTACCTCTATTTATAGGTCTTTTGCTGTCGAGGCCTTGTAATTTGGTCCCTGTCCAGGGGTCGAAATCATGCTTTCCTGACCTCAGAATTCTATAAAATTACACATGAACTTTCCTTACATAGTCCTTAACTTGTGCACAAAATTTGAAGTAATCTTGAGTTGGGAAACTTGAGATATGCTGCTGAGAAGTTGGATTGGTTCTTGTGCCAATTTCAGCACTGGGTCCCCCACTTTAAAAATTTAAAACACCAAAAGGACGACATGTGTTGATCTAATTTTTTGTGATATGATTCTCAATACTCTCAGGAGCTGTCTTCCAAATTTTGAATCAATTTGGAGTCGGAATCTCCATATTTGACTACTTCAAAATCGGATTGTAGTTTCCTTCTTTGAACTTGATTGCTTGTCAGAATCCCGAGATTTTTGCGACTTTGTATTGTTGCATCACTAAGCTGGTCGGCGCCCGTAAATGTATCTGATATTGGCGCTGTCAGCCACTCGGACAAAAATTTCTTCTAAGTACTTTCGAATGGACACAACCTCGGTCATATTAGGAAACTCCATAGACTCGGTGGTTCCATCTTGGTGCAGAAGCGCCATTAGGATAGTAGCGATAGCACCGGATTTTGTCCTTCATCTAGTGCGGTCAGCGCCGGTTCTTGTAACTTTGTACCTTTTCACTTAAATCTTCATATTTTCTTCGTTTTAGCTCTGATTTCAATAATTCTTGCTGCGTTGGACTCTGAGAGAGAGAAAATAAATTTGAGACACATTTCTTGATATTATGATGAACATTGACTC